>OX375872.1:34293755-34573755 GCA_947359465.1 Metellina segmentata
GTATTGGTGTTGGTATTTTTAATTAACGTCAAACTGGAGCAACCCAACGTATCATTTATTAAATATTATAGTAATCTGATATTTAATTTAAAATCTCACATATCGTTTATTGAATACCTTAGTAATCAGATAATGTTTTATCTACAATTTTATTAAAAAACTGTACAGTAATATGATGTTTAATTTAAAATGTGTTTTTCTATTTAACCCTCTGTGCGTCACGAGAATTCGGAGAGGTATAGAATTGATTTCCCAGCAACACACATGACTAAAGAACCATGTCAATTGGTAGAAAGAATCCATGGATTCTTTAAACTTTTAGTTAAGTTCTTTTACTCCCGTCCTTAAAATAGAATATTTTGGAAAATTTCAATTGTTTTTTTCCTTAGAATAGAATTATTTAGAAATATTCTATCTAACTCATTTCCTTAGAATATATTCCTATGTGAAGATTCCATCGTTCCTTTTCTTAGAATAGATTCCCGTGGAAGGATTTCATCGCTCTCTCATAGAATAGAATTCTTTGGAAATATTGAATTGCTCTTTTCCTTAAAATATAATTCTTTGGAGAGATTATATTACTCCTTTCGTTAGAATAGATTCCCGTGGAAAGATTTCATCGTTCCCTTCCCTAGAATAGAATCCTTCGGAAATATTATATTGCTCTTTTCCTTAAAATAGAATTATTTGGAACGATTCTATTACACCTTTCCATAAAATAGATTCCCTTGGTAAGATTATATCGTTCCTTTCCTTAGAATAGAACCATTTGGAAATATTATATTGCTCTTTTCCTTAGATTATAATTATTTGGAAAGATTTATTGCAAATTTTATCTTGTCGTTAGCAAAAGTGAGCAGATCTCTTGATTGACAAGATACATCGTCATTAGAAGAAAAATAACCAGATCTTGATCTCGTCATAGTAAAAAATAGGCAATAAATATCTTGATGGAGATATCTGGTCATAGGCGAGATTGGTCAGATCTCAGTGGACGAGATATCTCGTTGAACCCCCTTGGAGAGTTAAGATCCAATTCGGGATTGAGTTTTATAAGCCCTTTTCTTTCCGACGCCACTGACTTCATTTTTATATGAAACTTTATCTTCCTCTGTTTCTGAAGACAGTTTCATATTTCAGAATCTCGTTTTTCACAGGTCATCATGCTTTATTACACGAACTGTATCATAAATAATCTCTGCGCATGATATAAGTAGATGTGTATTCGCAAACGTGTCACCACGTCGCAGGCTGCTCCTTGTTAGTGTGCTTCTAATTTTACTGCGTCTTGCGTAAATTACAATGCGTGTCACATTTTTATCTCGATGGTCTTCTCTTTTATTCATACTCATTTATATATTCTGTTACATGAGATTTGTTTTTGTTGTAAAATAGTAGCTATGGAATAAAATACGGACTATTAACCTTGTAGGCTGAAAAAAACAATGTTCTAACTGTATTAACCCTCTAGATGGTTTATCATGAAATCGAAGACTGCCTTGAATTGTTCAGTAACTGATGAAAAAACATTTTCTAAACTTTCACCAGCTCTGGACAAGGGACAATTACAAGGACATTGTGTGTCAAGATATGGTCGGAGAATAGAGCTGGTCTTCTGGCACCGCAGGTGACCCCCTCACCTCCCGACTTTAGTCAGGTTAAAGGGTTTACTAGTCACCCACGGAAAAATGGATTGAACCCGTCTAAGGATACAGGACTAATCCGGTCAACCCCGTGACCAAATTTCTGAAAATACATTTGATATACATTTTACATGAGTAATACACCCTTTTGATAATACTGATTATATATCCTTTTGAAAATAATGAATAAATATCCTTTCGATAACACATTTAAGACATAGGCCGGTAGGGTCTGCAGGATTTTCCCTAACTATTTTGTATGAGCTTTAATTTTAGAATAGTTCCCTCTTTTGGCAAGGCTAATGGTTTTTCCAATTTTTAATTAAAATGTCAGGTGTAGCACTACTTTACCCACCAGCTTCACGTACACAAAGTTGATTTAATTATTAGATGACAAGGAAATTTGTCTGGGCTGAATTAAAGCCAATGAGTGTCATGATTGAAACGAAGAAGCAGAAGCATGCGTACCACTGTGACAGTGGCAGGTGTACCGGTCAAGGTCAACCACTTTTAGGGACTGGTCTGCCAGCTATATAACGGTATTATATTGCATCGCATTATAACGGTAATTGTTGTTTTGGTCCTGTAACTGTCCAAAAAATCGAGCGTGCCGCCAAATGTGAAGTGATATCTGTGATCCGATTTCTAAACGACAAAAATGCACGACCAAGCGAAATTTATCGTGAAATCAAAGCAGTGTCTGGTGATGTGATGAATGAATCATATGTGCGTCGTCGGTGCCGAAATTTTAAGGAGGGAAGAGGGAACGTCCTTGATGAGGAGCGATGTGTGGCCGCCCAAGTGTCATTACGGATGAGCTTGTCAAGTCTGTCGACAGATTCATCAAACAAGATCGGCGTGTGACTTCGGATGAAATTCATGATAAATTTTCACATGGGTCTCACACTATAGGTGAAATGGTCCAGATGTCATTGCAGGAGGGAAATCACAAGCTGGTTACTTGCTGCGAGGTAGAATGAATGGGATAAAGAAGAAACAGGCAGGACGGGGCATGATGTCCTGCCAAGAGTATCACTGAAATCAGAAAGTTGGACCAGGGAAGAGACACTATTCTTCATAGGACATGGCCCATTTCCATCTTACCTAACGAAGTTTCAAAAATCAATTTCAGAAAATTGCTCCTGTTGTGAAATCGGCACACCTCTGCATTACATCAGTCTTCCCCTTATAGCATCGTGGCATATAAGGACACTTGCCGACCACTTTAAAATCCCAATGTAAAAAGTAAATTTTTAAAATTCAAATTTAATTTTTCAAAAAAGTTTTTCTTTAAGAGTGGTTTTTTATTGATTTTTCCCCCGTTTCTCAAAGGGTTAAAAAGGATCCGTTAATTAACATGCTAGTTAATTTTTGAAAGACTGCGGATTTGTTGAAGAAAATATTCATGGAAATTGCATTTTGAAATCATAACTATTTATGCTTGAGGTTGTTTTTCCTAACAATTTGGTCTCAGAGTTTCGGATCAAATACGATTTGTGAAGAAATCATGAGCATAGCAAGAAGTTCAGAACCAGTTTTGACGCAATAAAGAAGTTTTATACATTGACGTAAGTATTTCAAAATTTTAAGCAGCTGAATTTTAAGGAGCTTTTTCATATCTGACCTATTGACTTTTGTATAGCTAAAACCTGTGCACCCATTCATTGAATTTTATTCCTTTTACTTAATCCTCTGAGGGGTTTACACGCATATTTGCAGCTTGCCAACTGCAGTCTTCTCACCATAACTTTTAACCAATTTTGACCTTCTTGACCAATATAATCTTTCCAAAGGATTCCATTAAAAAAAATGAGCAATAGAATCTTTCAAAAGGATTATATTCTACAGAATATTTCAATAGAATCGTTCAAAAGGATTCTATTCAACAGAATGGTCCAATAGAATCATCTAAGAATTCTTGTAACGGACCGATATTCTGTCATAAGGATGTGAGCAAAAGAACCTTTCCAAAGGATTCTATTCAATGATAGGATCAACCAAATCTTTCCAAAGGATGTTATTATAAGGAAATGAGCAGTGGAATCTTACCAAATGTTTTTTTTTTCTATTCCTTACAAAGGACTAATACAATTTTCCCAAAGGATTCTATTCTAAGGAAACGAGAAGTAGAAATTTTCCAAAGTATTCTGTTTCAAGAAAAGGAGCATTAAAATAGTTTTAGAGGATTCTATTCTAAAGAAAGGAATAATTTCTAAGGAAAGGAACGATAGAATCGTTCCAAAGGATTCTATTGTAAGTGAAGGAACAATAGGCTTTCTTAACGCTGAAAGAATCAATGGATTCTTTCACGCGATATATGCGGTAATTTAGCTATTAAGTGTACTTTGGTGCAAAAGTAATACTACACTGCTTGGAAATATCGTTAGACTCAGAGGGTTAAACTTCGAGCAAATCGCATCAGAAAATATCTTCCTGTCTAAATAAACTCATATTCATAACCTTTCAAACAACTCACTTCCTTCTAGACTCCAAAAAACAAGTTTGAATTCTTTTCGGGATTAACCCATGGATTTTTCTATTGTTGAAACCTATGAGTAGAGAGAAAATGCGGATATGAGAACAGGCGGAGCGGCGGAGCTAGTTGAGTTGTTTACCTCCTGGTGGTGACGTCACATGGAGGTGAGTTGTTTATGCACTATTAGTGACGTCACATGGAGTTGAGTTGTTTTTCATCCTGCTTCGAGTTGAGTTGAGTTGTTTGTTTTGTTTCTTGAATTCCGTGGTTTGAGAGCAACAATGAGTTGAGTTGTTTTATGGATAAAGTTTCTTGACTACTGAGTGGCAACACCCTAATTTCAAAAACACGTGTTTTAGGCTTGTTTACATTTTTGGACTTTGATTTGTTTCTACCATTGATATGAGAGTCTAGTTGAGATGTTTGATGACTGCTTCTGATGGAAAACATTTAATCAGGAGTTGAGCTGTTTATTTATATCAAATATTTACTTTGAAAAGAAAGTTTCTTTACTGCTGAGTGGCAACACCCTAAACCACGTGGAGCTTGGACTTTGATTTTTCGCATCATTGTTACTCGTGGTGCCATCTGTTAGCACTTTTTTGAATGAAAATAATAACCTATTTGAAAATATTTAAAATATAAAGTAGCTGATATCTTTGTCGGATTTGAACTGGAGATCTCTCTCTCTCGGATAAAAGGTACTCGTAGCTGAGGATTAGTCAGATGCTATAACCGTTCAGCTACGAATACCTGGGTTGTAGAGAATTAAATATGAAGATGAACCTCTCCTGGCAACACCCTAATCCCCACGGTTGATATTTGTTGGTTAGTAATGAGTGAGTGTTTACATTAAGATAATGAATTGACTCGACCCTGGGGGTTAAATCTGACCAATGATATGAGAGGGGGAGGGGCTACCATAGTCTACGACGGGGAGAGTTCTACCATATCAATCAGTGCTGAGAGAGAGGTTACCTACAATTAGATTTGACTCCTCTACAGCTAATATCTCACCCATTTGAGAAGTTACCCGAGAAGACTAGCTCTCCCATGTTTTTCTCTCAGCCCATAGAAAATGTCGCTTGAAGAAGAATTTGAAGAAGTTGATGTACCTATAACCGAAGAAGTGGCAACAATTGTAGACTTTGGTGAGGCCAACTCAACCCAGCTGCCTGAGCCTTTTGACGATTTGACGTGTACAGTGTGTAGTAAAAAGTTCAAACAACGCCGTAATCTTCTGCGGCATATTATATCAACACACGAGAAGGATAGCCATCGATGCCCTCAGTGTGATACGACTTTCACGCGTAAAGATATTTTAAGCAGACACTTGAAAACCCATGACAAGCCGCAGAAGAGGAAACTCCCTGATAACGAGAACCCTGCGAAGAGAAAGTGTGCAAATAAAAGGAATTGCGCTGATCCATCATCGTCGAAAGCTTCAACGTCTAGAGGTGTACCATCGAAAAAGCGATGTCTCGATACGTTCGATGTTGATTGTATTCACTCAAACGAGGAAACCAACCAGGATCTCCAAGTTTTCCTGCATTCTGTGCAACCCGAGTTGGAACGGAGAATCCAAGATGTCGTCGTTTCGGAAAACGGTATAAAATATTACTTAAATGCTACTGTTCAATTCATTCGTCGCATATCTGAGGATGAAGACGAACGATGTGTTTCCCATTTCCGTAGCAAATGCGAAATTGTTTTACCCGGAACTTCTCCAAACATCGAATCAGCCATTGAGAAGGTAAGAAATCTTTTTTTTTAATTAATTTTTTTTTATTTATTTTATTTTACATATTCTTTTTCAAAAATTGCTTGTTTTCATAATCTATATAATTTAAAATAAATTTTCTCTTTTTATTGTTTAAGGTACTCTCTTCTTATGAGGAATTTGAAGGAAAGGGATCTGGATGGGTTTTAGATGAAATTCTAAACTTGGAGCTCAAGACAGCAACGTACAGACCTTTAGCTGCCTCCTCATACATTCCTCTCCCCAGAAAACTGCAACGGAAGTGCGCTATAATCAACGTGCAGAATAATGATGAAAAGTGTTTGGTATGGAGCGTTTTGGCGGCTCTTCATCCTGCGGACCATAATGCACACCGCGTGAGTAATTACAAAATTTATGAGAAAGAGCTCAATGTCACTGGGATAGATTTTCCCACTCCCGTATCACAGATTGAGAAATTTGAGCGAGTGAATAATATTTCCGTAAATGTATTTGGATATGAAAACGAC
Source organism: Metellina segmentata (assembly GCA_947359465.1). NCBI lineage: Eukaryota > Metazoa > Arthropoda > Arachnida > Araneae > Tetragnathidae > Metellina > Metellina segmentata. The sequence goes on from OX375872.1 coordinate 34,300,122, forward strand.
GTCTTCCCTCTACGCATCACAACTAAGAAATGTACAAACCATGTAAATTTACTCCTCATTTCGAATGAGGAGAGTAGGCATTACTGCTGGATAAAGAATATGAGTGCCCTTTTAATGGATCTGACAAAGCACAAAGGGAAGGCCTTTTATTGTGATTTTTGCTTGCATAGGTTTACCTCTCCCGCAAATCTAACTTCCCACATTGAAAGTTGCCAGGCATATGGCCCCCAAAAAGTTAAAATGCCCGAGGAGGAAAACAAATGGCTACATTTTCAAAATTTTCATTTTAATTTGCAGGTCCCATTTGCAATATATGCAGACTTTGAATGCGTTCTCTTAAAAAAATCTACCTGCCTTCCAAACCCATCACACTCCTACACTGTCCCCATTGCGGATCACATTCCTTGTGGCTACGCCTATGTGATCGTAGGTCCTGATGGAAAATTAACGAAGGCCCCAGTAATATACCGTGGACCTAATGTTATTCATAATTTTTTAATTAGTTTAATTCGTGAGGAGAAAGAAATCCTACAGATCATAAAGACCGTGATACCTATGCATTTCACAGAAAATGATTGTCAAAAATTTGAAGCTGAATTAAATTGTCATGTTTGCGAAAAGCCTTTGGGAAGTGATAAAGTGAGAGATCACGACCACTTAACCGGTGTCTATAGAGGTGCTGCTCACAATAAATGCAACCTAAATTATAAAATTGCCACACATATCCCTATCATCATGCATAATTTGAAGGGGTATGATAGTCACCTCATTATACAGGGATTAGGGGATTTAAAAACTAAGAAAATCGAATGCATTGCAATTAATAGTGAAAAATTTATTTCCTTTTCCCTCGGTTCTCTAAGATTTTTGGATTCTCTACAATTTTTAAACGCTTCATTGGATAAATTAGTTAGCAATTTAGACCCCAGTAGAGCAATAATGACTCGCGAATATTTTCGGCAAAATACTTCTCTAATGCTTCGAAAGGGGTGTTACCCATATGAGTATATGGATTCCATCGATAGATTTACTGAAACTAAGCTCCCTCCAAAAAGTGATTTTTTTAGCTCCTTAACTGAGCAGCATGTATCTGATGAAGATTATGAACACGCCCAAAATGTATGGGAGAGATTTAATATTTCAAATTTAGGAGAGTATCACGATTTATATGTATGTACTGATGTCCTTCTCCTTGCCGATGTTTTTGAAAATTTTCGCACTATCTGTCAGGCATTTTATAAAATTGATCCTTGTCACGTATACACGGCACCAGGTTTGGCTTGGCAGGCTTGTCTGCGCATGTCTAACGTAAGGTTGGAGCTTATAACTGACGTAGACATGCATCTTTTTATCGAAAAAGGTATTCGAGGGGGCATCTCAATGATATCGCATCGATATGCGAAAGCCAACAATCCCTATTTAGAAGGTTATGATCCATCGCTCCCATCAAACTATATCATGTACCTGGACGCAAATAACCTTTATGGATGGGCCATGTCTCAAAGCTTACCCACTCATAATTTTGAATGGGTGGATACCTCCACGGATGTTCTATCTGTTCCGGACGATTCACCAGATGGTTACATCCTAGAAGTTGATTTAGAATATCCAAGTATTTTACATGAACTGCACAATGACTATCCCCTAGCCCCCGAGAAGTTTACAGTTAGTTCAAACATGCTATCCGAATATTGCAGAGAGCTAGCAGCCTCCCTTCACCTGCGAACACCCGAGTCGACCAAATTAATTCCTAACTTGAATGATAAAATAAAATATGTAGTGCACTATAGAAATCTGAAGCAGTATGTGGCAAAAGGCATGAAAATTAAACAGGTATATAAAATTTTAAAGTTTACTCAAAGTCCATGGTTAAAGCAATATATTGATTTTAATACCACCCAACGAAAAAATGCTAAATCAACATTTGAAAAAGACCTTTTCAAGTTACTCAACAATGCCGTCTTTGGTAAAACCATGGAAAATTTAAGAAATCGCACCCAAATTGATATAGTAAAGGAAAAGAAGAAAGCCCGTAAATTAATTGCTTCACCCGCGTTTCACTCATTTAAAATAGTTAATGAGAATTTGGCGTTGGTTGAAAGGAAGAAAACCTCACTCCTTCTGAATCGACCTATATATGTAGGATTCTCAATCCTTGACCTGTCGAAAATTTTAATGTACGAGTTTCACTATGATTATATTAAAACCAAATTTGGTTCTAATGCAAAATTGCTGTTCACGGACACCGATTCTCTTTGCTATCGAATAATTACAAATGACATATATTCGGATATGAATGATGATATCCATTTATTCGACACTTCGGATTATCCTAAAACTCACTTCTTACATAGCGATCTAAACAAAAAAATTCTTGGAAAGATGAAAGATGAACTTGCGGGTGAAGTGGTTATGGAATTTGTAGGGTTAAAACCTAAAATGTATTCCCTCTGTACTACAACATTCGAAAAAAAGACAGCAAAGGGGGTGTCAAAAAATATTGTTAAAAGAAAACTTGTGCACGCAGATTACAGAAATTGCCTACTGGAGAGACAAAGGGGGTTAGAATATGCTCTCAAAATAGCAAGTTTTAATCATAGGCTTCAGACCGTGAACTACAATAAATCCACTTTATGTCCTTATGACAATAAACGCTATATTTTAAAAGATGGACAAGGTAGTTTGGCATACGGTCACTTTAGAATTACAGAAGATGTATCCAGCGAAATACTCGACATCGCACTGTAACTATGCTAAATATTTGAAGTTAATTGTGTGTAGAGGAAAAATACATGTACCCACACACATTCTTAAATTTAATTAATTATAATGTAAATATTTGAGCTAAAAGTGTCCACTTTAGATCTGCAAATGTACTTAGAAACTATATTTGGTGTAATTATATGTATACGTGTGTGTGTGTGCGTTTTAGTGATTAGTCCCATGTGGTTCATACACGTCCTGTTTAATCGCTGACTAATTTCTTATCTCTATATGTATATACATGTGCGTGCACGTTTCAGTGATTCGTTCCATGTGGTTCGTACACATCCTGTTTAATCACTGACTACTTTCTTATCGACCCAGTGTAAATACTTGATGGAATTGTTGGATTTAGAGGAGGAGGGGGTTAATGAAGTAAACTTGGGGAGATAAGCAATGCCCACTATTGCCCTTCACTTTATCTCTCTTCTCACCAATGCCGGAAGGGGGGATGTCGTTATCTATACTTTTGACGAATAGGACCTTAGGTCCTAGGAGAATAGGGTGACTTCTAACAACACCTTCCTTGTCAACCCACTACCAATCAGCTTGAAGAGGGAAACTCTGCCTTATCAAGTTTGAGCACTAGTAGCCATTCCAAATCCAGTTCCTCTACAAACCACAAGACCTATTCTCCTACTCTATTACCTTTTATTTAATACTTTACCTCCTTTTGAAGTTGCTGCTGATGTCTGGATTAAAGCGGAAGCTGAATGAGTCTCAAGTAAGTTGCATTCTATATAGATTTTTTTTTTCTGATTCAAAGTATTATAGCATCGTATATGCAATATATATCTTTTTAAATCCCTCCTACACATTGTACTGTTTTCATTGCAGAGTATCCACAGATCTTTTACGGATGGATTGATTCCTGAGAATACCTTTCCCCTGGGAGTAGATGTGTTTGTGACCTGCAATGCTTTTCGTCGAAAAGCTATGGTTCACATACGTCGATACAAGAAGTTTGGAGAGAAATACTATCCGTCCCCAGAGGTTGTGACATTGACACCGTTCCAATTCGTGACGTTGACGGAGAGCAACCAGTTGAAGAATAAGACTCTCGATGGCAGCCGCGTCCTCAACTTCTTTGACATCCCTAAAGAGGAATCTGGGAGAGTTAAAGCGGATCCTACAACCATCTACTCAGCGAGATGTGCAGGCGTTCGTGATGAGGAGACTGATGATGAAATCCTCGTCGAATTTGATGAAACATCCGTTACTCTAAAACACGAAATCACATGCAGGAGTGGAAGGATTTATTTATATACTGTGCCCATAAGCGATCAACAGTGGGACAAACTTTTTTCAATAAAGGATTCGGTAACATCTGTGATTGCTAACCTTCAATTTGAAGGTATATCTTTAGTGGACCCGTACCAACTTATTTCAAAGAGAAAGTTGTGTACAACTACTTGGGTCCCTTCCGAATGTGTTGATTCTACTCTCAGCTTCTTGATGAAATCGGCCTTCTGCAGCGTCATAGCAGAGGGTGAAGGTTTGTTCAACCCTTACGAAGAGACGGATGAGCAAGTGCTAGCCCAGAACAACCTACGGAACTTTAACGCCTCAGTGCTTAAGTTGAATCTGTTCATGGTTATGGAAAAGTTCCACCAACGAGTGTGTAAGTATCCTATTCATTCATTGTTTGATCGCCCCTTGACTGAATTTGTAAACTTAGAATTGATATCATCCATTATTGTTAAAGAGTATATTGAAAAAGCAAGAGAGGAATTTTGTATGTTTCACATGTAGAGTGAAAATAACATGTATTTTTTTTTTGTGTTTTAAATCATGAATAAATGAGTAGACAGTAATTATTTTGCTTCATCTTTATTGATTTACATAGAAATCCATTTACATTCTTTACTACCTCTGCTAATTGCTACCTTACTATGACAAACACCATATAATTATTGATATCAATCATGTTTATTTAAAACTATTGAAAATACAGAAGTTACAAATTCAACCATTTGTTCGAAGACAATTTTCTTCCCTTGGTTTTTTTAGGCTTTGCATACATAGTTTTAAACTCAGTTAAATATTTGTTCTTTATTAAGTTTTGAGGGAAATTATTAGCATTTAATGTTTTTTCAAACTGTTCAAAAGCAACTGGTTTTCTAATTCTGTTTCTCAATAGAAAATTTATGAGTTGTACAATATCTGAGTCAGGGAACTCCTTATCGTTCAGTATGACTTCATTGTACTGATTCCAAGAAATTTTATGTTGTTTAAAAAACTCTATCATTTGTTGTGCAGATTTTTTTTGTTTTACAGGAACAGATTCTAGAATTTTATTTTCTATGTTCAGATTCCTTTCATGGCCTTTCTCGATAGGCTGCTGTTTTTCGGGTGATGAAGCAACATTCATATATGGGAATGTAACGTATTTTTGTAAAATTTGATTATACAGCTTGGCTTTTTCTTCGACACTCATTTTTCTTTTCAAAATATTTTGAATCTGCATATCTAAGTCACTCAAATATTCTTCTTCAAATTCTTGTATTTGACCAATTGGTACCAAGGCAAATTTTTTACTATGCTCCATGGATAAGAGATGATAGGACTGTTATTGCTGCTGGAATGATTAGAGATAAAAATCCGTCGCCTTTTTGTACTAATAGACGTCTTTTTCTAAAGATAGGTACTCTTTTCTGAGCGAGTATTCTCAAAGTTTTTTTAAAAGGTGCAAGTCGATTTTTGGTACACTTACTGATTGGAAGATTACCCTTTAAAAGATTTAAAACACAATCACAAACTGTTTTAATGAGACAATTTGGGCAGTTTTTCAATACAGCTGTTTTTTTACTGCTTTTCTGTAAAAGTTTTAGATATTCTACATCCTTCTCGGAAGGCATTCTGGATCTAAGTGATTTCACATGATTGCCAGCTTTCTTTTATATAGGTTGCGTAGACACCCTCTTTGAATAAAGCACAGCAATGAAATCATTTGGGAAGACCTACCGAGGTTCATACACGAAATGTTTATCACCAGGAAATATTCCTGTACGTAACCTCAACCGTTCAGCCGTCTCGGGTCTCAAATCAATGAACAAATAACCGAATGGTATTGAGGTAGCATCGTCAAAAATTTCTTGAAAAGCTTTGTTTTTCCTAGGGAACATTTGCCTAGCTAGATGCATTACTTGACTTTTATCTCTAGGATTTTTGTACAGTACAACGTAATGTGAATTCAAATGAATGTTTCTCATTTCCCTACCTTGATGAAAAAAATTTTGTGTTATAAAGATAACTGAAAGATTTCGGTGATGACTTCCTTTCGTAAAAAGATTGCTTAGCCTAGTATCACTAGCTAACTCTACCATCAAATCATCTATGATAATTAAAGCATCTCGAATAGAATTCAAGTTAGATGGTAGACCCTCTTCAAAACTGACATTTTTCATTGATTTGAAAAAAGGTTGATAACTTCCGTAGCAGTAAACAATATTAGTGGGCATAGGATCAAACATTTTATGATCTAATAACTTTTTTACAAAAACGGTTTTTCCTGAACCTGTAGGACCACTGAGAAGACACGTTGAAGGATGAACAAGCTTAGGGAGCTCCATATTTCAATATGCGTTGAGTTAAAAAAAGTTTGGCTTTTATATTTTACAGACAATGTCTGTGCAACCTTTAATTGTGCGTGCCACGAGTTCACACTCGCTGATTGAATCAACAATATTTTGAGTAAATTCCAAGCAGTGGTTTTCAAATACATTTAAAGAATTGTGAACACAATCGCATATTGTTTTCCCACAAACTGAGTGACTGAAGAACAGATTGGAAAATTCGTTGCATTTAATAAATCCCACTGAATCAATTTTTTGGTAAATTTTATACAATTCAAGCGTTGTTTTATTTTGTGCTAAACTGTACGAATCATGTTTTGGCCAGTTAAGACAAGTCCAAATAATAAACACAGAAAAACCAATGTAGGAAAATATAAGCAATGCTGTTAAAACATTTCTTATGGTTGCGCTGGCCATTTTTTGTGCGTCTTACTTCATTCTAAGCTTTTCATAAACTGGTGCTTTCACTAAAAAAAACCCTTTTATAGCTTTAAATAAAAAAAATAATACAATAAGAGACAATATCATTGAAAATTTAACTTTTATTTTTTAAAAACCATGGTTACACCGTATCTTTTCTTGACAAATTGAAACATTCTAAAATCATTCTTTACACTAAGTTGAGTAAGAATGAATTTCATACATAATCCTTGGCATCGTTTAATAATGAAATAAATGCAATAATGCCCACATACGTTAGATGTTAAACTTTGAAATAGAACCTTGTTCCAATGAACGTACTGAAAAGTCTTTGTAAACCTTGTTATATCTTGTCCAAATGAATCGGGAGATAATCCATAGGAATCAAAAAAATCAATGCTATGTTTATCTGGAATGTAGACGGCAAGCCAATGAGTTCCCTTTTCATCATGTTTATCAGTATTCAACACCATAGCTGAGGGAAACTGTCTAATTATTGGTATTTTATCCGAAGGGAAAACACCCACAAAATATCTCGCCGAAATAGGATCACGAGATAAGATTTTATAAATGTCTGATGAATTCATCAGTTTCCAAAATCGTAAAGTATATTACGAGCTTTGTTGATTTCGATCAAGTTTTCAAACTCAGCATAGACTAACAATGAAATTGTTTGCGGTAAGGGTGTGGCAAATTTTATTTCTATTCTTAAATTACTATGACGAATAAGATTTAGATGTGAACCGTCACACAAATCAGGTGACAAATCAAAGCAAAATAAAGAATAACCTTTTGAAAATTCTGACCTTGAGAGGAATAGGCCTCTGTTTTCTGCATTCGTAAATAAGTTTTGATATGCTCTAACAAATTGATTTTTTTCAAAGTTTGGTTGGAGTGGGTTATGAGGCACGGGCTGACCATCCACATAGACTCCTATAAAATTAATATTGTAATGTTTGAACTCAAAGGGAGACTTCTTATAGTGTCCATTGAACGCGTCGTTATCGACACAGGCAATCACAATGCGGTTAGGCATCTGTCCTGTAAAAATGTTATCTTGAACAAAGCTCATATTACCAGCCGGAATGGAATAAGCTTTACAGAGTACTCTGTTAATGGGGTATTTAGCTGCTGCTTTTTCCAAACCTTTCGCATGTCCTATAACGACACCTGGACTCACTCTGACTTTACGAACGAACAAAGAAGCATGTTCTAATGAAACTTTAAATTCCCCGTCCCCCAACAAACAAAATTCCGATTTACTGCGTATAAGCTTAATTTTCACATCCACCATATTTAAAAGGAGTCTCTCTTGATGAAACATATCCAAGTGCAAACGGCCAATCATATCCACCGATGCACCAAGCTTAAACATTTCTGTCCTTTGATTAAATCCATCGTTAGGGTGGGTATCTCCTGTATCAAACACATTCATACGACCTGCGGTATCTTTAAAAAAGAGTTCTGAAGACAATTGAGAAGTTTTAGTATCATAACCATGATTCAGTAGTTTTTCTATCATGGCTCGGTATGGATATGTGTTATTGCTGGAGGAGACAAGTCTCTCGTTTAAACTGATATCTACTTGCGAAAACATAGCATGCAGGAAGAGATTTACAGGGCCTACTTTACTTTCAGCCGTGATTGGTTTGCCATCACTTTTCAAAATTTTAACTTTAACATATAATTGAGTCTGTGACAAATCGAGGTATTCGTCTCCGCTTCCAGAGACATTGAATTCAACAGGGCTTCCATCAGAAACATTGGCTAGGGGATGAAATTCAACCCACTGACCTCTCTCGATGACAGTTTGTGTTGGAGGTAAAGAGAATAATTCTAGCTCGGATTTTACACATTCTGGAGAATCTTTTAGTAGAAATGCCATTATATCATAAGTCAAAAATATCACGTCTTTGCGCCTTCCTAACTTTAGATGAAATGATACGTTTGGAGGGTTTGCGCTTCCTTTTAAACTTTCCGTGACCAATCATTTCATCTGCTTTCTGAACTGCCTTTCTTGCTAATTTTTTCCCAGTTTCTTTTGCACGCGTTTTAACCGATGTTTTGAAATTTGCGCCCGATAACACGTCATTAGCAACCATTGTTCCCGTCCGTAAAGTTTCTTTTCCAACTGTTTTTGCACCACTAATCAAAAAAGGCAATGCTTTGCGAAAGAGTTTTGCAAAAAATCCTCCTATTCCGTACCCTTTCTGAAAAACAACTCCTTTGTAGTAGGGCAGACCATTTCCGATTTGTCCTGCATAATAATCTTCAAACTTTTTTGTACAACACGTGTAAGGTACCAACATTTTGTTACTTCTTTTCTTGAATGAAAAAAGGATTCAATTCAGAAAGGAACACTCTTTTATATGATTTGTTTCAAGCGAAAATGTAGCTTCACTATCAACTTTCCACGTTCAAATGAGACGTAACGACCAGTGTGCGTCCTTATAATGATTTCAATCGAGTCAAAATTTTTTCTGGAAACTGGTAAATAATGAGGTCTCTCAAACTGTTCCTGAATCATATCACCATCTCTTCCTTTCACTGTTAGAGTCCGCAAAAGAGGAGCTAAGATCCCACCAACAATTTCAGGGTGAATGATATCAGTGTAAACGTACAGCAAATGTAAATCAACATGAGGATCTGCGACGAAAGGACTTTCAGTGATTACTGTATCTGGACCTCCATTTCCTGGAATAAAATTTTGTCCAATCACTTGATTAGGTTCAAAACCTAAGTTTTCAGCTAATCCCTTGGACAATCGCAGCGTTGCACCGTTAGTGAGTTGCACCACCACCTTTTTAGTGTGTTTATTATATTTCATTTGAACTTTTATGTGCTTTGGAAATGTATTTAAAATGTCATTCGGGGAATCATAAAAACCACACGCTACGTTTCCATTAATTTTTACTCCGTTTCCTAAATCATATTCGAAAGAATTTTCACCGTCAATAATGTTATTCCACATTCTGGGATAAATAATTTCAACTAATCCAACTTCCCATTCACCTGAGAGTTCTAGACGTGTGGAGAGTTTCGTGTAGAAATGAGACATTGTATTGCCAGGATAAAACTGGATAGAACCGTCGCTGGGAAGCGTGATATAGAATGACATTGTACTGTGAAAATGAAAAGGTAAGTACTATGACAGATCTATTTATATCATTCTGACATCTTCAACCCAGGCATTGAACTTTTCAGGGTACCCCTGAAATTTCACAAAGTATTCCGTTTTCCCTTGACGCTTTCTTTTCATGAAAACTTTTTCTACTGGATAGAATCCTGAATTCGAAATCTTTTGTAATTCCTCTTTGTAAAAGCTTCCTTGTATTATTTCCCCCGTTAAATCTTTGAGTTTATACACAGTAGGTACCCGTGGTATTATTTTATCAATTGTAAAAATTTCTCTTGTCCAGTTTTGTTCGTATCCTTTTTCAAAGTGCATTTTCTCCCGACTTACACGAACAGTGTCGTTAATCTTTAAATCTGATTTGCTCTGTATCACTACAGGTTGTTGCCCGTATAATGTATTCCATACTTTTCTTTCATTTTGTAATGTTACTAATACAGGCTCAGTCTTAATACTACTATGCCAGGTGTGGTTATAACTATACATCAACTGATCTATAACGTCTATGTATCTCTTCGTATTCATCTCTGTGAAATATTTCCACATTTTAGTTTTAAGGGTACGATTAAAGCGTTCAACAACTGATGCTTTCACTGAATTATGTGTTGAGAAGAAGTGAACTTTATTTTTTTTAAGGAAACTTTGCACTAGTTTATTAGTAAATTCTTTCCCAGCGTCCGTCTGTAAAGAAATGGGAACGCGTTCCAAAAATATGTTTTCAAAAGCTGCCATGACAGATGTAGATTTTTTATCTTTCAGAGGAACGGCCCATGCATATTTAGACAAAATATCAATACATGTAAGTAAATACTTATACCCATCGTTATGAATGGCGAGAGATTGCATATCTACTAAATCAGATTGAAACTGTTGATTCAAACCTCTTACTATAACTCGATTTGTATGGAATTTGTGTAGCAAAGGCTTGTGTAAGGTATACGAATCCTTCGTTTGTAACCATTTCTTTATCTGCTTCCTTTTCACGCGACCTTTTAAAGCATGCTGCAAAGCATTGATACCACCGAAGCTGCCTGGAAACTTGGGATTCCGATACGTCTGATTCAGAATTTCTTCCATTGCAGCAGCGGTTGTGATCTAATCTAAAGTTGATATTCATAATGACTGTTGAAATTGTAAGAAACACTGTTTATATACCCCTCACTCTATTAATACACTCCCTCTTTCAAGAACAGCATCTCATAATTAAAATTAGATACCACACACTTTATAGTTTCAGAAATGTTGTGTCATAATGAATGCAATTAGAAAACTAAATACATCAAACGTTGGTAAACATAATACATGAAGAGTAATACGTTAGTAAAAAGAATATTTTAAAATAAAAAACACACAGGGAATGAACTAAATTATTTTATTTATAAGCACTAAACGTAAAAAGAACATTACATTGATGTGAAATATGGAGAGAAGCAATTAGTATTTACATACATTTTTCGTACAGATTCTATGAGTTCTTTTACATTTAAACATTCAAAAAAGTCACCTGTCATTATCAAATACTGAAAATTTAACAACATGTTATTTTTTCGTACAAATGTCACAGCAAAATCTTGCCAATCGATACTGTAAAGAACAAGTGTAAAATAGTTAGAAAATAAATCTTCCTTACTCGTGTCAAAACAGGTATGTGCAACGTCATTCACTATATCATTCTTACATCCAAAACAGTCCACAATTTTTAATACATGGTTTGAAAGTATTTCCATAAGGTGGGAACATAAAGCTGATTTCATTTCACGTATCCCTTCTGGATTATCAGGGTCACCGTTGTAATCCTCTCCAGAATTGGACGTCGAACATTTTTTAAGTTCGTGGCACACATAATAATATAGAGAGTATGTAAATAGGGATCTATTTATAAGTTCAGCAACACGCTCATAGTTTTCACAAATTTTGAAGATATGCTCCCAACACAACATAACACGATCGGATGCAAATTGAAAGGACATGTCACTTTTGCGAAACAACCTTTGAAGAATGAGGAATGTAATATCTCCAACAACTTCTTTGGACATACACAGGTCTCTTTCGACAATCTTTACAGATTCTAAAGTAGCAAAGGTGAAAAATTTACTCACTTTGCTGATGAAAGAATCCCACACTTTTGGAGACAGCGAAATCCCTTCTTTCGTGGGTTGCAAGATTTCATTCTCATCCGTTGTGTATTTCCGAATATGCACTCTGGTTAGACCAATGAACTTATTAACAAGCAGGAACATGTTGTCTCCAAGATGAAACATCGTATCAGGAAGAGAATCCATAGTTAATTTTGGCTCTTCATCAGGCATAGATATAGGCATTGATTCTTCTCCAAGAGTAGACAATGCACTTTTTTCAGCAAACCGAGCTCTCTTCATAATAATAGGCTGAACGGAATTTCGCTTCATAGTTTTCAATGTAAAATTACTCCTTCAAAACGTATGACCAACGAACGCTACAGCCAGTGCTTGAAATGGTGGCATAAGGTACTTCCTCAGGAACACTCACATAATCCACCAATCAGGGAAGCATTCAAAAATCACGTGACACAGAAAATCCCTCCAACCTTGTCTTCAACCAATGCCAAGACTGCCCCTTCACCCCTTTGCAAGATAAGCCCCTAAACAAGTTGCAATTTGTATTCCTCCGCTCTTAGTTGCGGAAGAAATTCACTGTGCTTCGGCTAAGTCAGGTTCGGACATGTTTGTGACGTCACGCGCACGTGGTTTAAGGTTGTTGCCACTCAACAGCAAAGAAACTTTCTTTTCAAAGTAAATATTTGATATAAATAAACAGCTCAACTCCTGATTAAATGTTTTCCATCAGAAGCAGTCATCAAACATCTCAACTAGACTCTCATATCAATGGTAGAAACAAATCAAAGTCCAAAAATGTAAACAAGCCTAAAACACGTGTTTTTGAAATTAGGGTGTTGCCACTCAGTAGTCAAGAAACTTTATCCATAAAACAACTCAACTCATTGTTGCTCTCAAACCACGGAATTCAAGAAACAAAACAAACAACTCAACTCAACTCGAAGCAGGAGGGAAAACAACTCAACTCCACGTGACGTCACTAATAGTGCATAAACAACTCACCTCCATGTGACGTCACCACCAGGAGGTAAACAACTCAACTAGCTCCGCCGCTCCGCCTGTTCTCATATCCGCATTTTCTCTCTACTCCTATGCAAACATACAAATAGTTTGTTTCCCTTTTATTTAAATTCCGAGCAAATATCGCATGGGAAAATCTTTCTCAACCAATGAACTTCAAAAAATATCTTTGTCCGACAAGATTCGATGAACAAGTTTGGTTTCTTTTTGCGCCGGACGAATTGATGCCTCTGTTACCAAATTCTATGCAAATATCAAAGGAATTTATTTCCCCTTTTGTTGAAAACTCCGAGCGAATCGCTTCAGAAAATATCTTCCTCATCCGATAAACTTCTTAGAGCTGCTTTTCAAACAACTTCACTTGCTACTATGATAAGGGAGCCGTCATGGCTCGATGGGTATGCCCACTGCACTAGCTACCTGCAAGCTGTAGGCGGTGCTGATTCGACTCCTGCCAGGTGCTATTTCTCCCTGCGTGTGTTTACCTCTTGTGTCAGTAAAACCTCCATTGTGTCTATATGTTGTCTATTATTATATATTGCATGTCTTGTATCTGGCGCACCCTTTCCAAATATAGCCCTTGCGCCTTTAAAACCCGACCAAATCTACTACGATAGGTAGATAGTTAATTAATGTTGCACTGAGCAACACAATTGGTGACCGTCCGAGATCGATCACGAAGGGAAAAATTCAAGGACAACGTCTTGTAATTTTGAACCATGTTTAGATGACGAGGTCAACTCCTGAACTGGCACCCCACCTCTCCAAACTTCCACACCATACCAGCCTGAGAACATCTGAGACCACGTGCACAAGCCACTTACACGACGGTCTTTGGCTGGACTGAGTTTCGAATTAGCTAGTGTCCAGTTGCTTGTCCGTTGCAACTCCAACTGTACTACCCTGGCCCTTACTACGATAGTTATTTTCTGTCGAGCTAAATGTAGGTGGCGGCAGTGTTTCTACAGTGGTACGTATTTCCTGCACGTATTCAGAACGCGACTTCACTTGCCTTGTTTTCTAATACGATTTCAGTACGCCGCCAATAAAAATTCCAAGCAATGAATTCCGAGTTGACGTGTGATATACGTTTATACAATAATTGGCGTTGATTGGTCAACACCAATGTATAAAATGCCAAATGGCAATAAACTAAACTTTCAGGTAGCCCGAATGTGCATCATGCGACAGCATTAGGGTAGCGGGAAAAAAACCTTCAATGATTTGTTTGTTTACACTGAAAAACCCTTTCAAATAAAACTGATCTCAGAACCTGTTGTTTTCCCTCTCTCTAAAGAAAGTTTTTTTATATATTCCTCACCAAATTTTACTAGCTGGTCAGTTATTGTTGAATTCTGATCAAGCCCGATTTCTTCTTGGCCTTGTTTTCAGCCTTGATGGTGAAAGATCTTTATTTTTACTTTTTTTAATAAATCCTTGTTTATTTTGTACTTATTTAGAGATAAATCGAATTTTCGATAAAAAAAATTTTCTTTCAATAATTTATTCACGAATAAATAAATCAGAAGAACACCGGAATCAATTTATTGTTATCTTTAGGAACATTTTGAAGAATTTATACTAATACTAATGTTACTCTTCCATACATGCTTTGACTAGTAGTCCTGGAATTTTAACATTTTACAATCTGTTACATTTCACTCTCAACGTAAAGGCGAAAAATAAGGACTACTATAGCTTTAAATAGATCCTGGGCCCCATTTAATTTATAAGACCAAGGGTTACATGAAGAGTTTTAATTTTCAAGGGGTGCTTGGACTTGTTAGTTTGCGAACCACAATTCTAGATCATTATTTTTCAAAGTTGGTACCGAAGGAAACTTGGTTGGCAATGTTGGTCCCAAGGTAGCCCGTTTATTAAGAGTAACGAATTAGCAAGCGGAAGTTTGCGAGTTCAGATGGTGGTGGGGCTGGTGCACGTTAAATCGCCCTATTCCTTAAATGTCCTCATATTGGCGTGGTGTGGAAGTTTGGAGAATGGGGTGCCAGCACAGATGTAACGTCGTCATCTGACCGTGATTCAAATTTACGTGTTGTTGTCCTCGGATCTTTAACTTCTGGTTTGACCCCGAACCTTCGCCAATAGTCGTTGTGTTGATCCAGTCTTACGTTATTTAAATACCTACCTATCAACCTTCTGGCCCCTGAGGAAGTAGGTGGTATTGTGGAGCAATAGTGATAGAAACGATACTAAAAAAAAGCATCTAAAAGTGTTTTAAGCAAACATTTATCACCTTGACCATACAGACTCCCTGCAAAAAGATGTCTACAGGAAAGAGCTGGGATTTTTTATTCAGAAATAAAGCTCGTATCCCAGGTTCCTTGCCCAGAGCTGTTTCGCTTGCTTTCGACTTCTTACAGGACATGACTACCAACAAAGGGACTTACACCGTATTGAGATAGCGAGTTCAGCTACTTGTCCTCTTTGCGAACAGGACGAAATGACTGAAGACCACACGATGGACTGCCCTAAAATTCCTGACAATAGAATTGAAAATATAGGGTTTTAAGCCATATTTAGTTCACATGGGAGATCTACGGGCTGCTCGTCGATTGATGACTCATACGCCTGGCGTAAGAAAACAAACACCCGCTACAGTGATGTATTGTCCTAAGAATTTCGTGTTTTAAAATGTAAGTTACTACGGATAAGTTAACAGATGCTTACGTATCACAGAATCTCCAACATTGCCAGTTGATTCACGTATAGATTAAAGCTGGAGAAACTAGTTTTATTTCCTACTAATGGGATTCCGTCTTATCTTTCTTTAAAAACGGGTATTTTCGTCATGAGTGGAAATTAAAATAAATTTGCTTCGCCCTTTTTAGTTTTTTGTGTTGGGTTTTAACCTTTCCGGGTATGCCACCAGAAACTGTTAATTATTTTGTGTTGAACTTTTAACCCTCCGAGGAGTTGAAACGCCTAATTCCAAATTGCAACCTGCAGTCTTCCCTGCATGGCTTCTAAACAATTTAGGCCTCCTTAACCATCAGCTTATTTCTAACGTCCTCTATTCTAAGAAAATTAGCAATAGAATCTTTCCAAATATTTCTATTCTAAAGAAGGGACAGATATAATCTGTCTAAGGGATTCTATTATAAGGAAAGGAGTGATTGAATCCTTTCCAAAGGGTTTGACTCTTAGAAAAGGATGGATTGAATCTTTCCAAGGGATCCTATTCTAAGGAAAAGAGTGATATAATTTTCAAAAGGATCAAAAGATCTTTTCAAATGTTTCTATTGTACAGAATGTGCTAATAGAATCAGTCCAATAAATTCTATTCGAAGAAAAGGATCGATAGAATCTTTCCAAGAGATTCTATTATAAGAAAATGACCAATAGCATTTTTCAATATGTTGAAAAGAATTCATGGATTCTTTAAGGCAATGGATGTGATTATTTAGTCATTAAGTTTGTTGTGGGGTAAATGTGATTCTTCCCTACTCTGAAATCTGGAGTTCAGAGGGTTAAGAAGTGTCAACACAAGATTTATAATTTGATGCGATCATTTACTTCGTTAAATAAAAATGAAAATCCATTAATTTAAAATAACTGAATAGAATAATATATAATCACCGCAATTGCAGTTCAATCTTATTTCAACGTATACCGATTACACAAATTAATACGTTACGTCAAGACCGGTCCAGATTTAACAGGTTTGATAGAGTCGCGAATTAGCAACCGGAGGGTGGCGATTTCGAAACTCGATCCAACCAAAGACCGTCGCGCACGCGGAGGCAGGTGCACGTTAAATCTGGCATGACAAACGTCCTCACGTTGGTGGAGTGTGGAAATTTGGAGAATGGGATATCATAATAAATTAAGATGCGTTATTGTCGAATCTTTTCACTGGGGAGTGATTCCGGATCATTGCCAATTTGTGAGGCTCCAGTGGAATAAATTCGGCTACCTACATACCACTTGTTTACAACTCCGCGCGTTTACGTCAATTAATACTAAATTTGCTACAGCACAAATATAACAAAATACATTTTAGTTCCCGTTCAATCCTCCTGGAGGTAGTGGCGAGGAGGTATCTTGTCATTAACAAAACTGACCAGACCTTGATGGACGAGATATCTCGTCATTAGAAGAAAATTGACCTGATTGACCGAGGCCTGACCTAAAAATGACCTGAAAAAATAGGCAATATTTTAATGACGTCATATCTTGTCAATAAGACATAACTGTTGGTTTATTAACAAAACTGACCAGATTTGTACGAGATATCTCGTCTGAACCATTTGTAGGGTTAATAAACTTCCTATCTTATGAAAATTTTCCCACTCTCTTGAGGTTGGTATAAAGAGGAACTTCGACAACTTTTTTAAGTAATTGTTAACAAGATCTGATGTAAAATCTCTATACTGGTTAGATCAAGAGGAAAATTAGAAATTTTCGAATAATACGTTTATGTTTTTCATTTAATGTTAATGTTAAATCGAGACTCGAATATGGATCTGTAATTTGGAATACTTATTATGACTGCAATATCAGAGATATTGAATGAAATAAGTATTCTGCGGCAATGAATCGTTTTGTTTTCTCTCTTATGTAACTGAATTTGTCTTTTCTTGCATTTTTAATCCTGAGTTTGCTCTCTGTTCGTTGGATATTTTTCTTCAGTAAGCCAACAATCAAGTAAATAACTCTCACTTCCTGCAAGTTTAAGGCCACAGTTGCCCAATCCCAGAACAAAACTCAGCCAAACTCACAACCCCTTTCTCAGGTATCACCGTCGAAGCACAACGGCTCTCCCTTCTCGCTTTCTCAGCCAAAGCGGCTCATTCAAATCGCACAAAAAGCTCGCGCAATTTATCTTCTTTTGTATCATCACCTCATCAACCCAGCGGCCTACTTTCAATGCTGGAATGCAATCGAACAGGACCGGCAGCTAATGGCCTTAATTGTGACAAAAAACGTCAATCCCTTCGGAGAGCACTCTTCCGAAAAAAAGCATAATAAATACAGCCGCCAAGGACGTCGCTTTTAGAATTCGCATGAGACGAACGAGGCCGCAAACATCGACACGCCTCTGCCGAAGAGTTGCTATATAGCACAAGTGAAAGGTGTTTTCGCGACACCTCCTGTTAAACATGCGCATGCGATTTGCATACTCCTTCACTCGATGCAACCTGAATAGTGTCAAAACAAGCGAAGCGGATTGGCGAGATTTGAATGAATTTTTGAATCGGTTTGGTTGGAATTGCATCGCGAAAGAGTCATATTTAGCCAAGCTGCGCCAACCACGAGGTGTTAGACGTCAAGGGATGGTAGGTACTCCAACAACGTCCCACCGGAGCAATACAACGGGCCATTCTGACATAGAGAGAAATACATCCAGGGTAAATTAAAGAAACGGAGCCTGCGACACACAGTATTATTTGGTTGGCTGGGTTGAGTTTTATGGTGCAAAAGTTATATTCGTACCAAACCCACGACAACGTCAAGAGATGGACACACACACAAAGAAAACTTTACTGACACAAGAGAGAGGAATACATCAAGGGCAAGTTACAGAATAAACCCAAATGGCTGTTATCGACGGTCCGGAATCGATCTCGAAGGGAAAGATACGAAGAAAACACCTCGTAATTTTGAACCATGATATGTTGACGAAGTTAACATCTGAGCTACTATCCTACTCTCTCAACTTCCACACGACGTCAGGCATAAGAATCTATCAGATGTATAAACTTGAAACTGTTAAGAACTGACTCTTGAATGAGGCTATGGACAGGAAAATTCCTCAGATATCGATCGCCCAAGGGCAAAACCTCAACAAGCCACCTTTCTCAAACATTTTTTATGTTCCAAATAATTCTCGTGGACCCTCGTAACTCATTGGGTTTGCCTACAGCGTTAGTATCTTGTGAATTGTATGTTCGATTCTTCCCTGTGTATATTACTATCTTCTGTGTCAGTAAAACTTTCTTTGTGCTGGTATGTCCATTACTTTACATTGTCTGTCTCGTATTTTGCCCAGTTTGGACAAATATGACCCTTGTGCCACAAAATTCAACCCAACCAACCAACAGCCAATCAATCGAGTGAGTTGCAGATTCGATTTCTGTAGCTTACCTCGTCATCTGGTCGTGGTTCAAAATGACGAGGCTTTGTCCTCAGATTTATCTCTCCAGGATCTATCCCAAACCGTCGCCAACAGCCTGTTGTGTTTCTCCAGTGAGACGTTACTTCAACTACTTACCTACCAACTTTGACTTACCCTGGATGCATTTCTCTTTCCTGTGTCAGTAAAAACTTTTCTCTTGTGCATGTGTCCATTACTCGACATTGTCTGTTTTATGTTTGGCACAGCTTGACCAGATATGACGAGGGCCACGGTAGCCTGGTTGGAAACATAGCGGATTTGCAACCGGAGCTTTATGAGTACGAAACTCGACCCAACAAAAGACTGTCGTATCCTTGCTGGCCTCTGTTATTGCATCAAATCTGATGGCCTCAAATGTCCTTGCGTTGGAGTGTGGACGTTTGGAGAGTGGGGTGCTAGCTAAGGTGTTGACTTCGTCAATTCCCGAGTTCCACTGTAGCAACTCATGTTGCCCCACTGCAAGGTTAATTGAACTACCTACGTATCTATACACAGGAACGAGAAGAAAACGCAATTCAAATATTTAAAATTGGCACTCTGTAATCCTTTTTTATACTGATTGTGGTTTCTTTGGGGTTTTATGGCGCAAGGGCTATATTTGACCAAGCTGTGGCAAACACAAGACAGACAATGCTATGTGTGAGGAAGAAAAAGCAAAAAGCAGAAGTTCTGATTACGGAGTGGTGAACCGGCGCATAATATTTGCATATACGATATAATCATTTGATTATGCTTTCATAAACAAAGCTTTATGCGAATTTCAAGGTTATTCGATGCTTTCTTTATATTGTTGCATTTTTAATTGCTAGCAGTGTATATTATAATAGTTTTGCATAACAAAAAATTCCACCTTTACCCCCTTGCGACGCCGAAATAAAATTATGAGGCAGTAAAAACTCTATCTTAAACTTTTTGTATAAAGGGTTTCCCATGTGCATTCTTTTGAAGAATGAAATTCAGAGATAATTAAATTCTGTTAGTATCACATGAAAGTTCAACCGATAATTATTGTGCGTATATCAATAGTCTTCGTCAAACCGATTAACCTTTGTTCTAAAATCTCATTACTCAGTAACGGTCAGATTTTGAAAAAGGAATTCAAAACATTTCAATTTATCTGAAACAATTCCATTCATTAACCCAAATCGGTTTGCTGGTGACACTGACGAGCAACAACTTTCCCGCCTCATATATAATTAATAGTTTTAAACATAGACTGAATTTTATGATTGTATTTACTTTAATCAGGGCATTTTTCTCCTCTTTTATCATTCATTACCTTATTTTTCGTTTTTATAATTCATTACCTTTTTCCTCGTTTTTAACATTCCCATTACCTTTTTACTCATTTTTCACTCATAAATTTTTACTCGTCACTAAATACTTTTTTACTCAGTTTTTTTCATCACTCACTACTCTTTTACCACTAGTTTCCCGTTTTTAATACCATTACTTTAAAAAAAAAACATTTTCTCACTACTTATAACTTCACTTTTTTTTTACCAGAGGTGTAGCTAAAGGGGGTTAACAGGGGCAGCGACCCGAAACACCAATGTCTGAAGGAGCAGTGTCGATTTTTTTTGAAGTAATGTTTTATTGTTTTATTAGCCTCTGCGTGGCCAGCACGGCGTTGCCCGTGACAGTTCTTTTCGTCGGGTCAGGTGTGACCACTGCTCGCTAACCCCTGGCGATGGCTACGAATTCCCATTTGGTTTGATTGGCAAACCAAATTATGAATATTATGAACTATGGTTTGCTTTGAAAACCAACACCACGGGCAATTCCGTGATGGCCTCGTCATTGCCAAGTACGGCCAAATTCGATAACAGCAGTCATGGTGTTTCCCCTTTTGTTGGTTTGCAAAGCAAACCAAATTATGAATATTATGATCTATGGTTTGCTTCGCAAACCAACGCCGTGATGGCCTCGTCATTGTCAAATTCGACCAAATTATTATCAAATTCGGCCAAATTCCAATTGCGAATTTATCTAATAGGCGTGACATCACAGTCTCTTGCGAAAATATAAATATTTAATTGAAAAATTATTTATTAAAAGAAAATCAAATGCAAAGTATCGATCTAGTATAAAATTTTCTGTAGATTTCAAATCCGTTTTAATTTTCAATCTATCTTTAACGATACCGATTTTACAAAAAAGAACTAAACAATGCCAGTCAAAATGTTTTTTATTTGTTTTGCTGAGTGCAGAAAACTGTGATTTCTCGAACTAAACGAAGGTCATTCTGCGCAGCCTGCCCCCGTTCGTATTGGAAAAATATAAAAATTTCAATTTGAAAATTATTTATTTAAAGAAAATCATATTTTAGGTATCGATCTAATGTGAAATTTTTCGCAGATTTCAAATCCGTTGAAATTTTAACTCTATCTTTAACGATCTAGGAGCTAGAAAAAAGAACTACATAACTCCAGTTAAAAGTTTATTTGTTTTTTATCGTCTGCTGGAAAATCATTCTTCCGCACAAAATGAAAACGGAAACGAAAAAAATAAATTTAGAACCTGCGATCTCTTATGCTGTTGCCATTCCAAAGAAAACAATAATGACTAAATTTTCATTAAATTCATTTTTAAAATGTTCTATATTAAATTTTAAAATTCGGGCTTGGTACAAAAATTGCGAAAAATTCGGACTACCTGTGTGTCAAATCCCATTATTGTAAGTGCCATAGATTCGTCAGGACAGTACACGCACGCAGACAAACACTTACTTTCATAATAGTAGAGATTCACAATTTTAAACATGTCACATGGAAGTGTATACCAGCGCTATGCGTGCAGTAGGTGGGTATTTTAATTAACGTCGCACTGGAGCAACACAACGAGCTATTGGCTACAGTCCGGGATAAAACCCGAAGGGAAAGATTCGAGGACAACACCACGTAATTATGAACCTCGGTCAGATGACAAGGTCACACCTCAGCTGGCACCACTCTCCAAACTTCCGCACCACGTCAACGTATGTGTGTGTGATGACATTTGAGGCCCCAACAAATGTAACGTGCACCAACCTCCTTTGTGCAAACAGGACTTTGGTTGGATTTCTAACCACAGCCTTCTGGTTGCAAATGCGATACTCTCCCAACCGGGCTACAGCGGCTCCATTGCCTTTGAAGTAAATGCTTTCATACATTCCATCTTGAGAATACAATGCTTACAATTGAATCGAAGTCTTCTTTTTCCATTCAAAGGGGAAAAATAAAAGATTCTTTTCAAAGAATTATTTTTTGAGGAAAAAAACAATTGGAACTTTTTAAAGGATTCGTTTCTAGAAAGATGCCAAGAGAATTTTTCTTAAAGTTGAAAGAATCCATCTGGGCAATTCCATGTGAATCACGTTACATCAGACAGTAATTTTCAATATTAAATTTCATGTAAATAAAGAATGGATTAAGATTACTAAACAAAAATTGGTTGTAAACTCATTGATTTATCCATAAAGCATACGTGTCATAATTTAGAACTTTAGTGAGGATTAAATTTTCCAAATGGCAACTTTTCAGACTGTGAATCACGTTACATAAAAAATGACATCACTTTGTTTGATTTTCAAATGTCAGTTTTTCTTTTCTTCTGACACAACTTAATAGAATAAAAGAATTCTGATGCTTCACTGATTGACCAAACCAAAGAAAATTGAAGCTGTTCCATAAAATTAATAAAATACGTAGATTTTTTTATGTGACGCGTTACATACTATTGTGACTCGCGTTACATTTGTGAGACTTCTGAGGACTGAATGCTTATTGATAACATTTTTGAAATTTTAATCTATGCAAAAATAAACTTTTTATACATAATTGAGAATAATTGCTTATTAATGAAAGGAATTGCAATTAAAAAATAATTCTCTATAAACATATTTATGTGCATTAAAAATGTTAATTACGTTATTTTGACTCAAAATTGTTTTAGCATCAAATAAAAAATATTTAGATCTATGAAAACCCCAGTTTAGTATGTAGTTGCGATATAGTATTTAATAACGAACAATGTATATAGTATATTGCCATTTCAAAGTATATATGGTAATGTATAATAATCAATATGAAAAATTTCCCAATAGAGGACATAGCAATGTCTTATTCGCTTCATTAGAATACCGATCACTACATATTTTTCTTCAATTCAATGTTCAGCTTTGATTTTATAACACTTATAGATGTGGTGCAGGAGATGTCACTTTATAGGAGATACCCCTTTTGGTAACATTAAATCTTTTTTCCTATTACTGTAAGTAACTACGG
Source organism: Metellina segmentata (assembly GCA_947359465.1). Lineage (NCBI taxonomy): Eukaryota > Metazoa > Arthropoda > Arachnida > Araneae > Tetragnathidae > Metellina > Metellina segmentata. Next base: position 34,323,530 of record OX375872.1, read on the forward strand.
ATCAAATATTCTGCAACTGAGATCTAAATTTCTCTGCTGCTACGTTCGTCTTCTACTTTTTTGGCAACTTCTACGAATTCGTGCGCATTATTTACTAAACACTTCCTTCGTAGCGACGTTTTAAGGCCCAGGAGCCGTTAGTCTAATATCATTTCGTCCACAAAATGATATAATTTTGTCTATTGTGCCTCTTATCAAAGCTGATGGTTTCGAGTGATTACTAACTGAATTGAAAAGCGCTTTCAAATTACGCAGTACAAATGCTGCTAAAAAAAAAATTTGACCACAAATTCTTTATGACGTGGTGTGCTAGATAAACTTCGTTTTGCTCGGGTCATAACTTTGACAAAAGTGTTCGCATTTTTGTACTAGTGAGGTGTTTGTTTCTTTGCTCCTTAAGACTCGATATTTTTAAACTTTTTACTTAATTTTAATTTTAAATCCTTCTCTACAGCTACTGGCATTTTCATTGATTTGTTTCCCTCCTGCACTGGTATTATTTCATAGTAAGACGGTGCTTTTCTTTTCGTCATAATTTACTTCTTGCTTTAATTTCTACCTGCGCTTTCTTTGCCTTTCTGCAGCTGTTGTAGGTGTCATAGTATAATTTTTGTACTGCATAAAAAAAACGACCATGTGTTTTAATAAAAATAAATCTGTCACAAAATCGTTTGAATTTCAAATTTTACTGAAAAATGAAACCCTATGTGCAACATGTTAACTAATGGCAGGTTATACGTGACTCACGTTACAAAATTAAATGTGCTCTAGCTTTTAAAAAAAGCATGAATTAATATAAAGTTTTTCAGTTACTCTTAGGCTTCATACTAAGCGAGAGGAAAGTGAAAATTTTAAATTTTAAATGTAGAATTTTATAAAATAATTGTGATGTACGTTACGTTATAATAAGCATTTTGTCGAAGTCATTCCATAAATATAGTTATCGATATCTGTCAAAACAATTTGGCATAATTTCCTCTACTTAAATAGCTCATTCTATTATGCATGAAAATTAAACAAAAATACACATTGTTATTAGAAAAAATTGCCTGCAAATACAGCCAAGTTCACAGAACAAAAACTTCATACCTCTGGTGCTACAACAGTTGACCATGTATTGATAAAATAAATGCTTAATGTTGTTACCGAATTCAAGTATAAAAACTTTAAACTATCTAGAAAAAAACTAAAGAAAAGTTTTTGTAATTTTCGAGAAAAAAAATTAGTTTCATGTTTTATGTTTTGTGGAATTGTCCCTATATCTCTTTGACCAATAGATTAATTTCAAATAATTATATTCAAAGGAAAGGAACAATGGAAACTTTTCATCAAAGGATTTGATTCTAGAAAGGGGAGCAAAAAACTTTTCGTTAAGTTGAAAGAATCCACAAGTTTCTTTGACCAATAGATTATTTCCAAATAATTAAGTCTTCAGATCTGTCACAAAAGGTTATTTATGTAATATCTAAATAACTTTTTCTTACTATTTGTTTTTATTTCTATTATTTATTTTCTATTATTCCTATTACACATATATATGAAAATTTCTTTCATTTATTTTCTTTATTGGTATTACTTATTACCTATTAGGTATAGTTATTGAATTTCCATCAATTATTTCCTATTGTTTCAATTATTTTTCTGTTATCTCTCTGTTGTTTTGCTCATTTACTTTACAATTTTTTTTTGCATCAGTTCTATTGTTTATTTTCCATTATTTACTAGTATTTTACTATTATTCCATTATATTTGTATTGTTTCCTATAATTATTTTCTTTATGCGAATTGCTTTTGGTTTGATTTGATTACATTTTCTGTTACTTCTATGATTTAATTAATACCATTTCTATTACTTATTTCATACTACAGTAAGTTCCCGTTACAACGAACTTCACGGGATCGTAAAATGTTTGCGTTATAACGGAAATTTCGCTGTAACGAAATTTTTCTAATTCGAATAAAAAAGAACATTTTAAATACGTAAATTCGGTTTTTGTTTCGAAAGAAGACTACTTATAATACTATGATTAGCTACTGCAATTAGAATGTTTATTGCAATTCATTAAAATGAGCCAGAGAAAAATAATTTTTTTAAATAAATACATTGTTATAGCATTTTCTAAAATCTGAAGAAAAAAAATTAACTTGCCTCTTTTGGGAAACATTAATCCTAAATGAACAAAATGCGAGGAAACAAAACTTTATTTCAGAAAATCTATGATTTTCTTCTGAACAAGGTTTGTTGTTGTATTTGAGAGTAAATAATTTTGCAGCTGATGAATGTTTGTAAAGATAAAGTTCGGCACATTGCTTTGTGACGAAATAAATGTCTGCATTGTCTCCAAACTTGCTAAGGCTTCTGATGAAGTGACTTTGCTCACATCATCTACAACCAAAGCCTCTTCATCTTCACTACTTTCATTGGCCTCATCTTAGCTGTCGTTAATGGATTGGATGATGTCTGCTTCGATCAGTTCATAACATGTTGAAACGTTGTCCCCCCCCCCATCTACACTGAGATAATTTTTCAAATTCTCGTCGTCAGGAATTGAATTTTTTTTTTTTTGTAGCTTTCCAAATTTTCTCCAACTCAAATTGCTGAATGTCGTGCGTATTTGATTCATGTTTCAAGTCGGCTTCTTCTGAAACTGAATTGGTGTCTTCGGCTGTGGTTGCATAGTTTCCAACTGTTTGTTATTGTTGATTGACTGATGTCATACCAAGATCCACATATCCATTTGATAGCTTCCTTCACGTTGCCTTTTCAATGAATATTTTTCTCCAAATCACATAGAATTTGACGTAACAAAAATGTTCGGTAGCGTGATTTTACAGCTCTAATGATGGCTTGGTCAAGAGGCTGAAATTTTGCCGTGTAATTAGGCGGGAAATACGGTTACGACAGTGACAAAATTCCGCTTGTTTCTTAGAAAACCAGTATTTATTTTGACAGCTTGTTTCAGCCAGACTAAAACGAAATTCATTGAATCTATAGAAACTGCATGCTTGTTATCAGTTGAGTGAAACATGAAAGGAAAACATATTTTTCCCTGTACAAATAGTTCGTTGTGTCGGGATTTTCAAAAATCGATCATTTCGTTACATTGAGATTTATTTAACATTTTAATTGATTTTCGGATGGTGACTACGATGACTTTCGTAATAACGGGATTTTTCGTTGTATCGGTATTCGTTGTAACGGGATCTTACTGTATTTTAATAGTTTATTTTCCAAAATTTTCCAGCCGACCAACCGGTATAGTGGTTAAGGTGTTAGCCTCGATATCGGAAGGTTCCTGGTTCGAATCCGGGCCCGGTCATGGATGTTTGTAAACGTATGGTGTAGAGGCGTCTGGTGCACCTTAAATCTGTCTTGGCCGAAAGTCCTCACGTTGGGTTGGCGTGGAAGTTTGGAGAGTGGGGTGCCAGCTCAGGTGTTGCTTCGTCATCTGACCGTGGTTAAAAATTACGAGGTGTTGACCTCGGATCTTTCCCTTAAGGGACTGATCCCGGACCGTCGTCAATAGCCCGTTGTGTTGCTCTAGTACGACGTTAACTAAAAAAATTACCAAAATTTTGCTATTGCTTATTTTCTGCTATTTTATTACTTATTTTCTGTTATTTCTAGTACTTATTTTCAATTATTTCTACAACCTTTTTAATCAATTATGTTATTTATGTTGTACAACTTCTGCTATTTAGTTTGCATCATTTCTATTATTATCTATTACAGCGAAACTCTAACAAAAAAAACTTAAACTACAACCCACCCCCATCCATTGCATATGAACTAATTATAAAAAAATACACTTTTAGGAACTGGAAATAAACTGTACATACATGTACTTTATTTTACAGAAACAAACAATAGACAATTTACATTAACTTTTGTTTAGTACATATTGTTACATGAGCTTACGCTCTAGACTTACATACAAAGTCAAATTTTAAAATAGTCAGCCATTTTCTTGTGCTTCTTCGAGGCTCGTGCTTTCTGAGCGGCAACGTTCCGTAATAACGGACTGACGGTTAACAGAAACTGACGATTAAAAGAGGGACGGATTATCGAAGTTTCATTGTATATAATTATTCTATTACTTCTGTTCTTTGCTTTTCGTAGCTTTTAATGTGACTTGTGAAAAAAATATGCAAAATTAATTTATAATTAATATGAAATCATAAAAAAATAATATGTGAGGCTGTTTGCAACCCGCCGACCACGGTCCGTAATCCTTGGTCTACAAACTCAAGCAATCTGGTGTTTGAAAATGCTCTTGAAATTACAGACTATATGGTTGCAAAGGGTACACGCAAGATAACAATTATGACGACCTAATTTAAAACATTTCGAAATATATTTCCTTGTAGGTTCTAAAACTTGCTTTGCATAAATGGTGTGCGGTTTCGAACAACTTCGAAAGACACCGTCGAGGAAGTTATTCGCGTGACCTAGCCATGAAGGATTAGTTGGAAACGAGTTTTTAGAAACACACTGCTCCAAGATTCAATTAAGAAAACAAATAATCGCTTTAATACGGGCGCGTAACAGAATGTCAAATTGTGGGAGAGAAGTATGTCAACTCTTCTACTCGGTAGAAATTATTGACATACCTCATCTGAAAAAATTATAACAAAGACGAGGAAATTCTGCTCTAGAGCTTCTTATGGCTTATTCTGTTCACTGAATAAATTCTTTTATGCATTTTTTTTTTGTCTACGGGGACTTAAATATTTTTCGCTAGAGCTTTCCATAGCATATTTGGTTCATTGAATAAATGTTTTGTGCCTTCTTTATATATGGGGATATATATATATATATATATATATATATATATATATATATATATAAGCATTCTGATCAAGTCCTTCCCATGGCATATATGGAATATATGCGTATATATAAATATAGTTCATTGAATTATATAGAATTAACATAACAAGTGTGAACATTAGAATTTCGTAATAGTCAAAATTCATATCTTTCATCAATGAATCTAAATTTTAGGCTGCAGTTATTTGAATAGTGAGACAGCAATTTCAGTTGTAACTAAGAAATCACACAGTTTTCATCTCTTTGTATAAGCTTAAACATTATAATTTCGTGAATGATCAGGAGTTAAATTATCTTACATCAATGAGACAATTTTTTGCTACAGTGATTTGAACAGTGAAAACAATTTTTGTTGTAATTATGACAATCGGACAATTTTTATCACTTTAATTCGAACGTTTAACAAAATGTCTAATTATGAAAGAAAAGAATGTCAACTCTGTGCTACTTCTCAAGACGAATTCTTGACATACCTGATCTTCAAAAACGTCAGGTAACATCAGGAAAATTCTGCTTTAGAGCTTCCCATGACATATTTTGTTATTGGATAAAGATCTGCGCAATTTTCATCTTTGGGGGTGGATATTATACTTTTATTTCTATGTGAGAAACGCACATCTGTAGTTATCCAAGCTTATCGCTGGAGGTCAGAGATGTGCTTCGCATATTTATTTGCTATTAAGAACATAGGAAATTCTCTGATCTGTAGACCTGCTGATTTCGAGACAATTCACTTTTCTCTAGTAGTTTCTTTCTTCCTTTGGGTCTTATCTTATCACTTTCTTTTATATATATATATATATATATATATATATATATATATATATATATATATATATATATATATATATATATATATATATATATATATATATATATATATATACAGGCCACACAACGCAAAAAAAGTTTCGGGAAAGTTTGGGTATTTTCCAGCGACTTTGCTTCTCATACATCTGAAATACCACTTATTTTGTTTGGGTCAGGATCCACCCTGATGATGCCTTGATCCATCAACACTTCAACTCCGTCTTGTCTGCAAGTTTGTTGTGATATTTTTTTCTGATAGATGAACTCGAAAATGCGGTGAAAATAAATAAATAAATATGTGTCCCAGACAACACAAAGTGGTTTGGGGTAAGTGCATACTTTTTGGTGGAGAGACCAGTCGGACCTTTTTTAGTACCAATTTTGCTGCTCATACGTAGAAAATACCAATTTGCGTTGTTTGGATCAGGCTCTTTCCTGATAATCCCTTGACCCACCAACACTTCCTTATTAGATGTGCGTGTTTCATACCATACTTTTTCTGAAAATGTTAGTCAAACCATTTCAGAATTCAGAATTGTATAACAGTTATCACTATAAATTAGTCTTTTTATAAAGTTAAAGCAATTTTCCATTCCTTCTCTTAAAGACACCTTCCAATGGTGTAAGTAATTTTAACCCCCTACCCGTATGGTTCCTCTGATAGTCTGATAGAAATATCTGCACCATTGAAACAAAAACAAAAGAATTTAAAAAAATGTGAATTGTGACAGTTTTTTTTTTTTTTTTTTTGGGGGGGGGGTTCAAATTCATTGTCATATTTTTAATGAAGATTTAAAATTTGAATTTTAAAGACGTCATGTGATTCCACGTTAAAGATAAAATGCGTTTTGATATCTCTTATTGGAAAATGATAAAGGATATTTTTAAAATCAATAAAAATCTACTAATGAAGAGTAAATATAAAATTACTGTAAATTGGTACTGTACTGCTTCATGTGTGATTCTATTTAATCTAACTTGAAAAATGACGTCGAACTACAAAAAATCCTCAATTTGTTTTTAAAGAACAGAAAAGTGAACTATTCTGTAACTCATTTCTACAGTTCTAATTTCGAATTAATTTTTAGACTCTCGAATCGTCAAGTAGGTGGCAGCATATGCCTTCAGCTAATAGTATTCATTTGAGTTATCCACGATCAATTGCATCCAAATGGTATTTAAGTCAAATTTTTGATGCTTCAAACGAGCCTCGTGGATTTCAATTTCTGTAGCAGTTTTTTTCCAAACTATTCCCAACAGAGAAATAAAATTTAGCTTCGATTGGAAAAGATTCCGTAGAATTAAAAAGAGATTTCTAAAGAGAAAGTGAGCTACGATTACATAGAAATGTGTTTCTATAGAATTCCATAGAGAAGTTCCACAGAAAAGTAAAGTCGTGAGACAGAAGAAATGAACTTCTATAGAGGTTTTCTACAGACATTCTATGGCGATTTCTATGGACTTTCTAGAGGTTACTTAAAAGAGCTTATAGAAAAAGAGGCCATAATTCAAAAGGATTCTATGTGAACCACATTGTACAGAAATTTTCATAGAATTGATAAGAAGGTTTTCGCAAGGGATGAGATTCAACCTTTAGGGAGTGCGATTGAATTGGAAAAGGAGGCACAGCAGACGAGAGTATTCTTTTCGAATACAACTTTATCACTGTCAGATTTTTCCTGAAAATAAAATTCAAATTGACGTATGTTGAAAAAAACGACATTAGCGAGATGGTTATACTGTACCCCTGAGCAATATTACAATTATATTCAGTGATAGGTCCCTTTTTAGTACTTTTATAAAAACCAACGTACACTTACTTTGACGTTTGAAGTGACACATCCAATGTGTTAACGTATAACATGTAGTATTACAGACGTGTAGTGCATCTAAAAGTTTCCGCTTCGACCTAGTTGCATTTTATGTACCCTCCTGGTGGTTTCTTTATCTTCACGCCAAATACTACCCTGCAGTGTCCAGTCTCTCTGATGCAAAAATCTTTTTCATACTCTCACCAATTCTGGTCAAGAGGCAATTTGTTTTTCTTACTTGAATCTTCATTTCCCTTAGAATAATAGGGCTGTTTTGTCTCAATTCGATATCTCGTCATTAACGAAAACTTTGTGGGATCTTGTTGGACGAGATATCTCCCAGAAACCTCTTGTAGGGTTAAATTCATAATTTCTTTATTTTAAGCTAAGATCAAAGATTTGCTTCAACATTAATATTTAAAAATATTGTGTGTGCGTTTATCCTGATAAATGTCTCTTATAATTTAATTTTAACATATTTGGAAAACATTTCATTTGTACTGTTTTATTAAATAAACCATGATTTAAAAAAATGTTTAAGGAATGTGATTTTTATGAAAATATGTAGTGGATTTTAAATATAAATATATATATTATATAAATTAAAGTACCCTGTCTAAAATCATATTTTAACTTTAACTAAAGACCTACAGACTTGCTGCTAAGCACAGTCCTACCGGGAATTTCCAGGTGAGCCTGTTCATCACTGTTGAGAACCAAAGTTCTACACTGGTATGTCCAAAATTATCTTTACATACACAGAATCACGGATTTCTCAGAAATTGTGAACTATATTTTCATGAATTTGTCTGGAATGAGACATAACATCATAACACATAAATACAAAGGAAAATTTTTAAGAACACTGCATATGATATAAAACTATAGCATGAAACCATAAAAATGACAATAATATGTGACAAGGAGAGTTCAGAAAAATTACACCCTATGAATTTAGTATGGAATGTGATCACCCTGACTTGTACACACATATCACAGCGTGATTTTTTGTTGGTCATAATGTTGTTAACCACAGTTAGGGGAATTAAGTTATACTCCTCCAGCAATGCGGTCTTCAGGGCACTTATATCTCTAGGAGAGGGATTTCTCTGTGCAACTGTTTTTCCAAGGTAGTACCATAAGTTTTCTATCGGGCTCAGATCAGGAGATTTTGCTGGCCACGGTATTCGCTAAATGGTTTGATTTTCAAATAATTCGTCAACTAAGTTTACTCGATATAGATAAGCATTATCGTACATAAATAAAAAAAACATATACATATGTACCTCTGAAAAGTCTTAAATAACGTTCTAAGACCTCATCCCTATATCTCTGGCCGGTAATAGATCCTCTGTTGAAAACATGTAGGGATTTATGTCCATCGATCATTATTCTTCCACACACCATCACACCTGCACTACCAAAACGGTCGCTTTCCATAATGTTCGAAGGAACATTTCGCGTTCCTTACTCCTTCCAGATGTAAAAACGCTTAGAATCAGATGTTAAAATAAACCTCGACTCATCGGCAAAGAGAACATGGGTTCATTGGTGTTGACTCCAGTTCTGATGTTCTTTGCTCCAATGAAAGCGATCCCTCTTGTGTTGTGAAGACAGTGAAACGTATACCCTTGGTTTTCTGGCATAAAGGCCTTTTTCATTAATCCTTCTGTATACAGTTTGACGTGATACAACAGTTTCCGTGGCGGCTGCAAGCTCTGATCTTAACTGCCGAGCAGTAGACTTCCTGTTGCGACGGGTAGTTGTTACCATATACCGATCTTGAGAATCAGTTGTTATACGTTAACAACTTGCCGACCAACCGGTCTAGTGGTTAAGGTGTTGTCCTCTGGATCGGAATGCTCCTGGTTCGAATCCGGGGTCAGGGCATGGATGTAAATTGTGTTGTCCTTTGTTAGGAAGCGATGATGGTCCTCCCACTGGGTGCTCCTTCACAAGAGACTATCACTTCCGGCCTTGTAGTGGCCAATGACTATGTGCATTTGTGCCCGCCATTAGAAAAAAAAAAAAAAACGTTAACAACTTTGTCCAGGCCTCATTACAACAATTCCAGAGTTCTGAAATTGTTTCCGTAACGCAGAAACTGTCTTGAAATATTACACATCTCGCTGCTTTCATGATTGTCTGCCCTGCTTCTAAACGGCCGATAATGCGCCACTTCACTGATTCTTCCAAATAATATTTCGGAGTCATAACAAACCGTTTCGAGTCCTTACCGACTGAAATCAAACGCTGTATTGCAGAAATTCTCTCAGATATTCACTTTGCGTAAAGCGCTTGATTCATCGTCGGTTGACGTAACGCCTTGATTTCCATATCAGAAACCGTTTGAACAATCTTGATTGGATAATTCTAATTAGGCCTGTCTTTTACACATTCCATGTAAAAATGGTTTACGTCGATTGGGTATTTCATGGAATAAAATTATTTTTTGGGTATGTAAAGATAGATTTGGACACTGCACTGTAGCAACACATCTGACTATCGGTGATGGAACGGGATAAACCCCGAAGAGAAAGAGAAAGATAGAGAGAAAAGAGAGTGAAAGAGAGATCTAAAAGAACTTTTGAACCACAGTCAGGTGACGAGGTCAACACCTGCCTCTCTAAACACACACACTTCCACACTACGCCAACTTAAGAATTATGACGCAAAATGGGATGTAAGTTGGGATACACTTTCTTTGTTGGAAACACTATTGGACAATATTACATAAAGGATCAGCCGTTAACCATCAGAGGGGTTTATATGTATACATCTGTTCTGGAACTTGTAGTCTTCCTGAGTGACTTCTGATCAGTTTCTACTTTCGTGACCAATAAAATCTCACCTGGTATTCTTTCAACCAATTGATGTGGTTATTTATTTATTATGTGTGTATTGGGGTAAAAGCAATACTACATGGAAAGCTCCATATATAAAACTTGTTTTTTCATTTACTCTTTTTAATGAATGCAGAATTTTTTCGTTCCAACTGTCCTTTTTCTGCCCTCTTAATGTACCGCTTATGTTTCAAGGAAATATGAACAGCTTTGTTTAACTTATATGCTTTTATGAATGTCAAACTTAATACGTAATATGCTCCACTTTTTTTCCCATTATTATACTAAATCTAGTTTTATTTATATATGCTAGAGGTGAGCCAATTAACATACGCATTTTCTAGGCGTATGTGAAGGATAACCGGATAAGAACCACTGAATTAGTGAACCACTACTTAGTTAAAAACTAGTCTTTCTGTGTAATCTTTACTGTACACTTGGACGAGTAAATTTTCAAATATTATCTCTTATTTAAGTTTTATTTGCATTCTTCTAACTTTACAGTTGTGGTATTGGTGTTTCTTTGATCTTTCAGTCAAAGAGTGAAGTTTAACTTTCTATAATCAAGGGGAAATGCAGCTGATGTCTCCGTAATAATAATTTATATACTATAGATTAATGTAATAATTAGTTCCTTATTAATTTCAGTCATTAATTATCGATTTCGATATTGGTTTTGATAATAATTAATTATTAACGACGCATAAAACCTAGCAACAAACCGTATTTTGTTACCACTATTATTAGTCTCCTGATCGAAGTCGAGCACCCTGTCTTGTTTTGTGCTCTTTAAAAGTTTGTAAGAAAATAACTTCACTCGGTCTCTTTTCTGAATAGTAAAAACGAATGCTGAGGCCACATGAAAGAAAGTTTATCTACGGAGGCGAGGTTACGTAACTTAGTGTGTAGGGAATTTACAGGATTTAAATAATTAAGTTAACTGAAACAATTAAACTAAACATTTATTAACAATTAACAAATTAAATAGATGAACTAAAGAAAAATCTAACAGCGCGCTAACAGAGGTGGTTACGGAAATACGAAAACTGAAAACTCAAGAACAGCTTGAGGTTTTTAAAGAGCGAATACATGACGCAGCATGCGCACGTCAGAAATCTCTTGAAATGGAAGTGGAAGCTAATTTGCATAACACCACAAATAATTTATTTAAATGTTATATTCTAAAGATGAAATCGGGATATAACTCTAGAAAATACTTATGTAACAAGGGTCAAATTGTACTTAAAATTAGAATACATTTTACTCAAAGGAAAGGCCTACAATTTTGTAACAAGAATTTGTGATATGCCACCCCTTAGGCATTGGCACTCAGGCCCTATAGTCCACCTTAACTACGCCATTGCTTTGAATTAGTGATTAGTAAATTAAATGATAGATGGGGACCAGAATTGTTTTATGTCTTCCTTCAATTGCCAAGTATTGTTTTCTTCAGGAATGATAGGTAGGTAGTTAATTAACTTCGCACAACAGCAACTGAACGGGCTATTGGTGACGTTCCTTGATAAACCCAAAAGGGAAAGATCCTATGACAAAGCATCGTCTTTTTGTACCACGGTCAGATGACAAGAACAACACCTGAGCTGACACCCCATTCTCCAAACTTCAAAACCACGCCAACATAGGACATTTGAGGCCACGACATATTTAACGTGTTCCAGCCCCCGTGTATACGACGGTACTTGACTGGACCGAGTTTCGAACTCGCAATCCGCTGCTCTTCCAACTGGGCTTCCGTGGTCCCCTTCAAGAAAGACACGGTGCTATTTTCCTTTAACAAACTTCGGCTATGATGCTATAAATATTATAATTACTATTAACAAATATATGTATAAAAGTCTTTTTAATTACCAATAAATATTAGAAAACATTTCACGCATAATTATCTAGTACATAGTAGGGATGCTACATCGACTGCAAAACATCGATGTTCAAAATTAAAACGTCGATATTGATAATGCATCGCCCAAAAAACATCGATGTTTTTAAATATCAGTATATTTTCACTTTTTCCCCCATTTCTTAAAACTGGTTTAGCACCCTCAAACATTAATGTTCGCCGGGGGGATATTTAATTTGTCATTTGCCGTGTTTATTAGTTTATAAATACGACTTTTTTTTAACTTTTGAAACAAAGTCAAAAAAATTAATAAGAACAATTAACAAATCTTTTATTTTTAAATTGAATAATATAAAAGAAAGTAATATTTACAACAATTTGAAATGGGTACTACTATCTATAAGTATAATTAAGTAGGTACCTAACAATAATTATTGTTAGTTATAATTAAACTCAACAAAGATTCAAACTCAACAAAACAACAACGTATTTTTTTATTTACTGTAAATAAAAAATATTGGGGCCTATAAAAATTATAGGCCCTAATATTTGTTATTTACAGTTAGTAAAAAACGAAGTTTGTTAACTTTCTCCACCTGAAGCCGACTTATTTTTTCACCAGTTAGGGAAAGAACTCTTTCTGATGGGACATATGTCGCCATCACTCACAAATACTTAGTTGCACGGTTATTTTTCTTAATTTTTACTATGGTGCTTTTTTCATTCAAAAATAAAACATCGATGCTAAACAAACATCGGCTCCAATAAATCGATGGTAAATACAATAAAGTTTTTATAAAACATCGATGTTTGGAAAACATTGGCATCGATGTCTCATCCCTATTTTCACACCCTTTACCCTTGGCCACTTTGATCTAAAAGTATGTTCAATTTACTGATTATTAAAATTATGCTACTTGGTTATTTTTTTAAATTTTTTTAACTGTGCATTTTCCATTTAAAAATAAAACATTGACAAGTATAAACATCTATGTTAAATAAACATCGAATCCAATACATCGATGTCTTTTATAAAACATCGATGTTTTGAAAACATCGACATCGATGTCGTATTCCTAGTACATAGGGGTCCGTATAATTTGAACCAGCGATGATACTTCAGTTGACAAATTGAAAATACAACACCTGGCTCATCCTTCTCGTTAATTATTGTTTTTAATTTTACTGATTTGATTTATATTTAATTATTAGTAATAGCAATGAATCTAGAGTGTTTATGTACAACTTATTTTTTGTTATTTTATTTTAATAAAGAGCTGTATAATTTCATTTTAAAATCGATTTTTTTTCCAAGCTAGTTTTTTGAAGTGCACACACAGCTATGGAAATATTTTCGTGAAATTTAAAAAACTATAGACTTTGCTTGCTTCACTTGGAATTTACAAGAACTATTGACTTCACTGGCAATGTATTATTAGTTTACTTTTAAATGGGGCACCAAGAAAAATGGTCTCTGTAGAAGGAACGTTGAGCCAAAGAAGTTTGGGAACTGTACTCCATACGAAAACATTCTTAAGTTTTTCCTCTGGAAAAAAACCGTGAAGTAGAACTTTAAATATCTAATGGATAACTCTGTTTTTCAATGCAGTCATAACATTTCGACACAAAAAAAGGTTTTAAATATAAAAGTATTTCTCTCATGTTACGTTAACCCTCCAAGGGGTCTCGACAAGATATCTCGTCCATCAATATGTGGTCAGTTTTGCTAATGACTAGACACCTGTTCGAGACAACCACCAGGGGAGTTAGTACTATAAAGCTGCAAAGAAAAACACTAAACTGTAATCATTTGGCATATGTACTTTTTATTAGAATGAGAAAATTATACAAAACATGCTTCTAAGCGAATACTGCAGCAATTCAAAAGCCCCGAAAAGCATCTTGTTATTGGCTTGGAAAGGATTGCTAAACCATGAACGCTTAATTTCCTTAGCACATCTATAATAAAAAGCAGCACAATGTGAGGATATGAAGTACATGCTCAAACTAAGTTGTCATTACTGAGCATAGACAGTGTTTATGTGAATTTACCTAATCAACTTTCAGATTGCAATAAATTAAAATTCCCTTCCAAAATAATTATTATAATGATTGTTCCATTCTCTATATCAAGGTAATGAAAAATATCTACGATTTCTCTAAATTTCGAATAGTTATTTCTAGTTTCACATTTTCTGAGCCGTTAAATGAAAATGATTTATGAAATGCGTCTTAATGATTTTCTGTTCCACGAATTTTTATAGTGTTTTTCTGCTGAATTCTAGAGATGAGTTTTGAAATTCAAACAAAAGCATCTAATCGAATCTGCGTTTCAAGACATCCCTCTGAAACCGTTTTTCGTGGTCTTCGTTGCTTTCTACCGCAGTCGTCGTCTTTTCCTCCGGTTTGCTCTCCTCCTTGCCATGGTCGTCGTCGTGACCGTGGTCATGGTCTTTGTGGCCATCTTGGTCGTGGTTTGTGTGGCCGTCTTTGTGGTGGTCCAACTCCTCCTTCGTCTTTTCGTCGGATATGGGTTTCACTTCATGACCCGGGTGGTCAGAGTGGTCGAGGTCGTTGGGCGGGTGCTCGTCGTGGGTGTGAGGTCCTCTGGTCGTTGGGTCCAGGGAAGACACAGGGACAACCGTTGTGCTCTTTGAGGTGGGGTCTGTTGTTGCTTCTGGTTCTGGTGTCGTGGAACATTGAGCCACGATGAACAGAGACACGATGACGGCTGCTACCTTCATCTAAACCGAGAAATGAAATAATGAGTCGAAGGGGAATTGAAATAAATGGTAAATATATGTGCCGTACACTAAAACGAGTCTGAAGATGGAAACCATCTACCGGCCGCAGGCCTTTTTAAAATATTAAAAATAGATAAATGCTTAATAACTGACAAGAACTTAGGCTTACAAACAGTATCGCACCTTCATTTGGAGTCGTGTTCTTCCTCTAAGAGAGCTGCGGAGTTTGACAGCTCTCTGATAACCTTAATGTTTTGTGTGTACATAAAATGCTCAAATGTAAAACCCCTTAGGGGGTTTCCTTTGTTGAATTAAACACGGTTATCACTCTCCCTAGATATCCTAGTGATCTGTCCTTCCTTCAAATTTACCCTCGCATGCCCTTCTACGTTTTACTTTTTCCTACCTAGTTGCAATTTAAAATTTTTAAAGTTGGTTTTTTCGTTATCTGTTTGGCACAGCTTGGCCACATCTGGCAATTGCATTACTGCGTTACTAAAATTCAATAAACCAACTATTAGATTACAGTGAACAGCGACACGATGACGGATGTTAGCTTCATCTAAAGCGAGAAAGAAAGTAATGAGTCAAAAAGGAGTTGAAACTAATGGTAAATATATGTGCAGTAACCGACAGACTTACTAAATCGGATCGGAGGATGTAAATCATCTATCACCTCAGACATTTCAAAATGTTAAAATTAAATAATGCATAACCATCCAAACGGTTTCGACGATATACCTCGTCCAAGATGGAGCCAATTTTGATAATGACGAGACATCTCATCGAGCCAAAACTGTCTTATTACACTTAGGGGAATAAAATTTCAAGTACGAAAAGCAAATTGTCCCTTGTCCAGAACTGGTGCCAGTATGGAACAGGTTTTTACTCCAGAGATTGGCCACTACAGGGCAGTTTTCGACGCGAAGGTAAACCACCAAGTGGGGTTTATAATTGACTTGTACTTATGTTTTCAAAATGTCCCACGGCTTCGTTTGGAGTCGCAGTCTTTCTTCAGGGGAGCCGTGAACAGCTTTCTGATAACCTTACTGTTGTGTGTGATTAAGTAAGACAATTTAAATATAAGCCTCCTCAGGGGGTTATTTTCTTGTAGTAAACACTGCAAGCACAACACTGAGATACCCTAGTGATCTCTCTTTCCTTCAGTTTTACCCTCTTTCCACCCTCGTTGTAATTTTAAACTTGTAACATTGGTCGTCATCTGTTTAGCGCAGCTTGGGCAATATCTGGCAGTTCAATGAACCAACCACGATGGCCCTCATCTAAACAGAGAAATGAAATAATGAATCAAACTGCAATTGAAACTAATGGTAGATGTATCGCACCCCGGCAAGAAAAGTGACACAAATCAAAAAATAAAAAATTTTATGTTATGCCAATGAAAAATATGTATGAGGTGCCCCAGCGTGTTATATTACTATTCTATAGAATATAATAGAAGTTACCACCATAAATACTTACCTAAAATTTAAAAGAAGCTTATACTATTTCAATATAGTTTTATAGAATCCTTTAAATTGATGTTTCTCAAATTCTGCTACTTTGAGTTGTGTCACTTTTCTTGCCGGGGTGTGAAATGTGCAGTAACGTACAGACTTACTAGATAGGGTCGGAGGATGTAACTCATCATTCTTCCTAGGGTTTTTTCAAAGTGTTAAAAGTAAATAATGTTCAAAACTAACTAGAACTTAGGACTTCAAACTGTATCGCTGCGCTATTTGGAGCCGTAGTCTTCCAGGGAACAGCGCAATTAGTCTGACAGCACTCTCATAACCTAATGTTATGCGATATCTAATAAGGTGCTCCCCCAATATAAAATAAGTGGTTCACAATTACAAGGTGTTGTGATCGGATCTTTTTAGACATTGTAACAACGGGCATTGAAATCACACTTAGTCCCCTACCCTGCAAACTACCCTACTTTTTCAAACCACCGATTATCATCCTGAAAATACAGCGAGAAAATAACCGACATCGCTAAAGCTGTGTAAAATTCACACTGCAACATAGCTGTTAATAAGGCTCTTGAAAATTATATAAATCTGTCATCAACATAGCAAAACCGGGATTATTGTTATCTTGAGGGATTCTATATCTGCCTAAAAAGCAATTGCAGATGGCAACTCAAGATGTGCCGAATATGTCCATTTACTTCTGCACCAACTCATGTGCTTGGAGAGAAGCTGCACTCTCCAGTTGATTCCCGCACTTGTGGACATTGAAGGTAATGAAGCTGCTGGTTAATTGGAAAAGGAACCCAGAAAATTGAACGCTGAACAAACTCCAATAACTCTTACTGATGCTAATACTTTGAAAAAATTTAAACTCATACCACAAAAAATTGAAATAACACAACAAATTTGTGAAATTTCTACCGACAGAAAAGCCGCCACCACAGTATCCATACTGAGAACAGGAAGATCGTAATTACATTAATAAAGGGTCTGAAAGTGTGCACAGTAAAAGTAATAAACCTTAAAAACTTCTGGGAGAGAGTAGTTTAATGTGAACTTTGAATATTGTGTTCCCACTTGCCCCATCTTACCCTACATTCGTTTCTTTGGTGTGTCGCCGACGATATAATAAAGACTAGCATAACTCAGCCATATTTTTCGACACCCCTGAAATATAGCGACGCCCTAGTGTGCCGTGGCACCCCGGTTGCGAACTACTGGCTTAACCCTTTCGCGCCCAGAGGGCGTCAAGTAAGAGCACTCGAAGAACCTAGATTTCTCTTTTCGTTGACCATGATCTATTCATTCTGAACAACGCCCGTTTTCATTTCATAACACGAAGACGATTCAAGAGCACGTATTCGTTGTGCTTCGGAAACAGTGGAATAAATTTTGAACGTGCTATAATTAGTCAGAAGAGTAGCAATGATTTCATTTGGGTTGGATGATTTCGGGTTTTATGAAGCAAGGGCCATAGTTGGCCAATTTGCGCCAAACGCAAAACAGACAACACAATAAGGAGGATAAAAAAGCGAAATGCCTCGGTGTTGTGATTCCCGTACAAACCTAAAGAAGATTATGTGCGGTAGTGATTTCATTTCGAGATTTATCGTAGGCAGGCTGGCTAACCTGTTTGTGTATAGTATTCGCTAAAGGCAAGTGAGGGCAAGAATTACTGATATCAATTCGAGACTTTATTATCCTGAACTAAGTGCTACATCTGCTTTTATAGATTTGATGAAACAACTCGAACATTCCAGACTTGGAAAGTTGTAGAAATTAACTAATACAGGACATAAGTACATTCTAAAAGAAGCGAATAATTTGTAATTGTACTGGAGCAACACAACGGGCTATTGACGAGGGTCCAAGGTCAATCCCCTAAGGGAAAAATCCGAAGACAACATCACGTCATTTTTAACCACGGTCAGATAACGAGGCAACGCCTGAACTGGCACACCACTCTCCAAACTCCCACACCCCGCTAACGTGAGGATTTTCGGCCACGACAGATTAAAGGTGCACCAGCCGCCTTAATTCACGTAGCACAAAACAACACAACGATATTGTGCCTGAGTGGTGTGCTGCGGAGTGCATTTGCAAATACTCAGAGAAACAGGGTCGGCCGAAAAACAGTTCCCTCCTATTTTAAATGGGCAGTGGTAGCCCAGTTCGAAGAGTCACGGATTAGCAGCGAAGTGTTGAGTGTCTGAGGTTCGATCCTACCAAAGTCCTTTGTGTAAGAGGGGACTGATACGTTAAGTCTGTCGTGACCTCAAATGTCTGCACGTTGGCATGGTGTGGAGATAGGGCAGTTGAGTTAAAGTCGCACTGGGCAATACCCTTTGTGTAGGGCTGACCAACCGGTATAGTGGTTAAGGTGTTAGCCTCTATATCGGAAGGTTCCCGGTTCGAATCTGGGTCCGGGCATGGATGTTTGTAAAAGTAAGGTGTAGAAGCGGCTGGTGCACCTTAAATCTGTCGTGGCCGAAAGTTGGCGTGGAAGTTTGGAGAGTGGGGTGCCAGCTCAAGTGTTGCTTCGTCACCTGACCGTGGTTCAAAATTACGAGGTGTTGTCCTCGGATCTTTCCCTTAAGTGACTGATCCCGGACCGTCGTCAATAGCCCCTTGTGTTGCTCTAGTACGACGTTAACTAAAAATTACCATTACCATTACCCTTGTGTAGGGTCCGGGATCAATCCCGAAGGAAAAGATACAAGGACAACACTTCGTCATTTTGAACCACGGTCAAATGACGACGTGAACAGAGCTGGCAGCCCGAATACCCCTAACTTTTCAAGAATTCGTTGATTTAAAGACGGTTTGAGGAAGTAAGGGGGAATTCGACAGTCGGATGAACTTTAAAAATTCGTTGACTAAAAGAATATCTCAGAAAGAATTGGCCGACCAACCGGTATAGTGGTTAAGGTGTTAGCCTCTAGATCGGAAGGTTCCTGGTTCGAATCCGGGTCCGGGCATGGATGTTTGTAAACGTATGGTGTAGAGGCGGCTGGTGCACCTTAAATCTGTCGTGGCCGAAAGTCCTCACGTTGGGTTGGCGTGGAAGTTTGGAGAGTGGGGTGCCAGTTCAGGTGTTGCTTCGTCATCTGACCGTGGTTCAAAATTACGAGGTGTTGTCCTCGAATCTTTCCCTTAAGGGACTGATTCCGGACCGTCGTCAATAGCCCGTTGTGTTGCTCTAGTACGACGTTAACTAAAAATTACCATTACCATTACCAATTACCAGAAAGAATTGACAAAATTAAGTGGGATTGTCCTCGGTTCTGTCCCATAGGGGATAGATCCCGGACCGTCATCAATAGCCCGTTGTGTTGCTTTAGTACGACGTTAACTAAAAATTACCATTACCATTACCTTTGCGTAGGGTCCTGGATCAATCCCGAAGGAAAAGATACAAGGACAACACTTCGTCATTTTGAACCACGGTCAAATGACGACGTGAACAGAGCTGGCAACCCGAATACCCCTAACTTTTCAAGAATTCGTTGATTTAAAAACGGTTTGAGGAAGTAAGGGGGAATTCGACAGTCGGATGAACTTTAAAAATTCGTTGACTAAAAGAATATCTCAGAAAGAATTGACAAAATTAAGTGGGATTGTCCTTGGTTCTGTCCCATAGGGGATAGATCCCGGACCGTCATCAATAGCCCATTGTGTTGCTCTAGTACGAAGTTAATTAAAAATTACCAAATTATCAGATAGAGTTGGATACCCCAAGCTGCAAGAATTCGTTGAAAACTAAGGTATAAAAGTGGCTCTCTGACAAAAAGTTATACGGAAAATTTATCTACAGGGTGGGTCAGAATCGACTCACAATAATCATACCTCGCTATTCCTTGTCGAACAACCAACCCGAAAAAGAATCCGTTTCTCGATTGACAGGTGTGTACTTACACCCTGTTTAACGCACACATGCGGATTTACATTTCCACCAGGTGCTTTATTTACGTGTGTGTCTCGTTTTTACTCTCAGGTGCCGACAACTCCAGGTACGCTAAGACTATAGTTCGGCCTTAACCCTCCCAGTAATTTTGACGAAATATCTCGTCCTTCGAGATCTGACCAATTTCGCTAATGACGAGATATCTCGTCATCAATACACTGTCAATTTTTTGATGATGATGAAATCAGTTTTCTTCTAATGATGAAAGACGACGAGATCTTGATGGACGAGATATATCGTCCATGAAAATATGGTCAGTTCCGCCAGTGACGAGATACCTCGTCGAGGCAACCACCAGGAGGGTTGAGGACTGAAATTTCGAATGACTGGAATGGACATGGCAAAAGGTGTTAGGTACACACCCGAAAGGTTTTTAGGTATCGTAGTGAGTGGTATATTT
Organism: Metellina segmentata; assembly: GCA_947359465.1. NCBI lineage: Eukaryota > Metazoa > Arthropoda > Arachnida > Araneae > Tetragnathidae > Metellina > Metellina segmentata. The sequence continues at coordinate 34,344,266 of OX375872.1, forward strand.
TCTAGGTTTAAAAGGTATAAACCATATTTGTTTCTATAAGAAAGCCTGAACAAAGGAAAAGAGAAATTTATATATTTGTGCAAGTTGGTAATATTTGATAATTTTTTAATTAACGTTGCTGTAGAGAACGATCTTTTGACGACGGTCCGGGATAAATTCCCTATTCAGGGAAAGAACTGAGGACAACACCACGTAATTTTGAACCACTGTCAGTTGACGAGGCAACACCTGAGAGCTGGCACCCCACTCTCCAAATACACTGAGGACTTGAAATACATGTACGTGAATTTCGAGGAACACGTCATTCAATCTGATACTGGGGCTCGTTTTGCATCCTGGTACCGGCACCATGACCGACGACCTTCCCCTAACATACGCATTTGCATTTGATAGTTGCACATCTAAAGATTTAATGATTTATTACAAAATTATTTTAAATTTACACCTTTTTGTTTGAGTTGAATTTGCCGTTATTTTGCGATTTTCAAGAAGTGCAACTCGATTCTTGATATAAACAACGGTAAAAAGTGTACCCAATAAAATCTGCACTACGGGGTTCATAATGCTTCAAAATGATTAGTCATACATTGAAAAATACTTTGCAGTTTTAATTTATTACTTCGATTATTTTAAATTTTCACTCTTCAGTTTGCTTAAATTCAGTTAAATTCATTCAAAATTAGCCGTTATTTTGCCTTTTTCAAAGATTGCAACTCGATTCTTGATGCAAACAAAGAAAAAAATCGTAAATAATAGAAACTGACTTGTGGGGTTCGTAACGCTTAAAATGGTTGATCATACAGCGAAAAATGCTTTACATTTCTAATTTATTATTATAATTATTTCAAACTTGAACTATTAGTTAGTTTAAATTCTCATGTTTCCTGTTCTGAAAAAATTCAACAGTCCAAAGTAGTATAAGTGAGTCGGTATAAACCAAATAGTAACTAATTATTCTTTTAATTTTAACTTGAACAGTTTGTAATGAAAAGTTTAATGAATTCACAAAGATGTCTGCTCACATCTGAGGGCTAATGAATGAATGGGTTAATGAATGGGCTAAGGAATGAATGAATGGGTTAATGAGCACTGCGTTCTCATTGACCTAATGAAAGAAAATTCTAAGGTCAAAACTGTATGGATCAAGTAGCGCTCCGTTTTTGTAATTGAAAAAACACGGCTCCGACGAGAAGTTAGCCGACCTTGGGTCCGTTGTATTTTTAATAGTTGTGACAGCTCATTTGAGGGGGGGGGGGGTGTACTCAAAAGCATGAATAGCGATTGCAGCGGAGGAATTTCATCCGTCAACACGTTATCACTCTTATTGCTATCGGCACCGAACGATAAACTTAGAACCAGAATCCGCCCTAAAAACGACAATTGTAGAAACGCTTTGTTTACGTTCCAACCTGTCACCCATTTTAAAGAATAGACTCGCTCAAAACCACGTGACTCGGTTGCCTTCTCGGCGGAAGTTGGGCAAAAAGTCTTCACAAGACAACAAGTTAAGCTATAGAAATGAAAAACAAGTTTAAAGATTACTGCGAGCTTTTTAAACTATTATCATCTAATATTATTTGATTTAATATGAAACTTAAAAACAGTTAAGTTTGCTCTATACGGCCAAGTCTTGCTACTGAAGAGCTAATTAGACCGGGACCTACGACTTAAATTGGATCCCGAACCAGTATTCAATTAAATCGACCGGTTATAGTTAAATCACTGAAAGTAGTTTAATGCATTATATATTACCTGCCATGTACCTTTTCCAAATAATAGACTCCTCATTGTTTAATGCGCTTTGGGCTACCCAATTGTTATTAACAATTATGCTACTTTATTGTTTAATGCTGCTTGCTGTCATACATTGTGTGTTACTTTTTAAGACAGTGGAAGAAAAGACTAGGGGGCTCCGCCCCCTGCTCGCCAACCCCCGAGGATTGTGTTCAATTTCACTCACATAGGAAGAAATATAAAAATTAAAGCATTGTTTAATGCATTACTATCTGTTTATGATTAGTTATTTAAATGTTATTCAGTGGTCGCTATTGGGTGCTACTTTAATACAGTGCTGTGCTTTATAAAGCGCTTTTTAAATACCCTTGTTCTTAATAAATTCAATTTCATTTCAACTTATTGAATTTCGTTTAATTTAAGGAGCGAAATCGATATCAGTTATTCTAAAGTAATGGCATAAATGATTAAAGCATCGAAAATTGTAACCTGTCTAATTGTAAAATATTTAAATGCTCTTCGTTGGGTATGTCATTGTACGCTATTTTATGACGGCACAATCCTTAAAAAGCTGTGCTTTGTTATATAAGTGTCTATTAAGTACCTTTATTTTGAAGTAGTCAATTTTTTTTTTTCATCCATTCTCGAAGAATAAATTAAAGCATTGAGACTTGTTTAATGCGTCTTATTATCTAATTACAAAACATTTAAATGCCGTTCAGTGATTCGCATTGTTATGCTATTTCAAGACAACGTAATGAATTTAAATATCAGTATCCCTTAAGTACTCCTTCTTTAAATTCCAAATTCATTTATATTCATACTCCAAACATCTCAAGTGTGGCCTCGTCATCTGACCGTTGTTCCAAATTACGTGGTGTTGTCTTTGGATATTTCCCTTCGGGTTTGATCCCGGACTGTCACCAATAGCCCGTTTTGTTGGTCCAGCGCGAAGTTATTTAAAATATCTACCTACCAACCATTCTCGAAACACTATAAATTAAAGTATTAAAATTATTTTATAATGCGATACCATCTTATTATTGAACATTTAATTGTTATTCAGTGGTTCACATTGTATACCATTTTAAGATGGTAAACATTTTGAGGAATTTAGCGTCTTTCAAGAGAGAGACTCTTTTTTAATAATAAATTCAGTTTAACTCACATTGGAAGCAGTGTAAGAATTTAAAACTTATTCATAATGGCTTTCTATGTCTATTATTAGATATTTAAATAATTCGTTTCGTCATTGTATGCTACTCATACAGTGCTTCGTTAAATGTTTCTTAAATAAACTTTTTCTATAGATTCAATTTTAGTTCAGTTCAGGTAGTAAAATCGATTCCAGTTGTTCTAAAATAATGAATAAATAATTAAGCCCCTAGAATTTGTTAGTTATTATCTTTCTAATTACAAAATATTTAAATGATGTTCCTTGATTCGTATTTGTATGCTATTTTATGATAGCGTCATCCGTGAAAAGCTCTACTTCATTAAATGTCTTTTAAATATCAAATTCGCTTCATTAAAATGCAGCATTGTGTGCCTAATCACAAAACATTTAAATGCTATTTGGTGGTTCGCATTGTATGCCATTTTAAGACGGCAATTAATTCAAAGATTTGAACGTCTTTTAAGTACCCTTTTTTGCTTTGAAATTTGGTTAATGCGTAATTATTTCTCAAATTACAAAACGTTTAGAGGCTATTTGGTGATCAGCATTATATGCTATTTTAAGACGTTAATCAATTCACAGAATTCAACGTCTTTTATAAGAGTGCCCTTTAATAATCGATCCATTTCCAATCACACTCGAAGCAATGTGTAAAATAAAGCATTGGCGTCTATTTACAAAACATTTAAAAGCTAATTGATGGTCCGCATTGTATGCTATTTTAAGACAGAAATCAATTCAAAGAATTTAACTTCGGTTTAAGTACCCTTTTTACAGAAACTCTAAATTCAACTTCACTTACCATTCTGAGGCAATGTGGACTTGAGCGTTGCCGGTGAGAGAGAAGAGAGAGGGTCAGTTCCACTGTCCCTCTCTTTATACTCTTAGTTGGGTGTTTTAACCCCTCAGATATCGACCTCAGAGACTGAGGAATGCATAAAAAGACTGGTCTGGCCGGAGGCTGGGTCTTTTCATTTCTTTTTTCAAACTGCTTTTCATTTGAACTTCAGAATACTTTGAGGAGTCGGGTGAAAGTAGCTTTTTCTTTAAGGTTACTGCACCGAGCTATTTACAAAGCCTCAGAAACCAGAGCCAGAAAGGCATTTCCAGCCACCCCTGCTATAAATGACAGCAGGATGATGGAACTGCGTGTGTTTGTGCTTTCGGTGCTCCACGTGCGAGGACTGGTTTTCGACCATTTGTGGCGATGAGAGTTCGTCCAGTTCATTAGGATCCAAGTCTTCCATTAAGAAATCTTGCTATGACTCTGATAACCCGAGCATTTCTAGGGTAATGAGTGTGTCAGTGGTACATTTATCTTTAACGATCCCGATTTTACAAAAAAGAACTAAACAATGCTAGTTAAAATGTTTTTTATTTGTTTTGCTTTCCTTAGCTGTGGAATCGTTTGATCGCAGGAAATGGAATCTGTGATTTCTTGAATCAAATGAAGGTCAATACCTCGCAGCAGCGTTCGTATTGCAAAAAATCTAAAAGTTACAGTTTAAAAATTATTTATTTAAAGAAAATCATATTTTTAGGTATCGATCTAATGTGAAATTTTCCGCAGATTTCAAATCCGTTGAAATTTTTACTCTATCTTTAGCGATCTATGAGAGAGAAAAAATAATTACAAAACTCCAGTTAAAACTTTTTATTTGTTTTGTTCTTCGACTAAAAGCGTTCAAACGGAAATTGGAAAAAATTATAATATGACATTTTATGCTGTTGCCATTCCTAAAAAAAGGAATGATAATTAAATTTCATTAAATTCTTTTTTAAACGTTCTAGATTGAATTTTAAAATTCGGCGTGATCCAAAAATTGCAAAAAATTCGGACTATTTGTGAGCCAAATCCCATTACTGTAAGTACCATAGATTCGTCAGGAGCGTGCACATATACAAACAAACACTTCCTTTTATAATAGTAGAGATCACATTATAAATATTAATATGATGTGTAGTGGCCGTTGTAGTCAATGACCTGTTGCAGGCGCTGTGGCATGGAGTCTATTAAGCTGGCGACAAGGTCACAATCTATTCTCATTGAATCCCAGGATCTGTTGGCAGAAATTTCTGTTTTCACTTTGTGAACAATCCCTAATAACGATAATAATCATCGAATTTTGCATACAGTCTCACTGCGCTACTAATTATGCACTTATTGAGCTGGAAATAATTTGAAATTCCGATGTTTCAGTAACAGTTGTGTCATGGTGTCAAAATGTGACCATGTTTCTATTCATAATTTTTATAAATATTAATTTCATAATTGATAAAAAATAGTAAAATTTAGTTTGATAGTTAAAATGTTATAGATTTTGTTTGGGTTTTTGGGTAGCAAAGGATGTGTGGAAAAATAATTTCCAAGAAAAATTAATGTTTTTAGCAAATATAACCAAAAACGTGAAACACCAATATAACATCAGGAGATCTAATTTTCAAACACTTACAAATCTGTGAAAAATCCAATAAAATTGATTAACTTTTTTTTTATTTTCGCCTGACATTATGTGTAGAATCCAAATTTGTGATAAAAGATGGGGATACGTATTGAAATTATCGAAGCAAGCACCCAATTTAATATAGTCCGGGAGGCAGCTACATTTGGAGGGTGATTATTTTACACCGGCTGATTTTCTTACCAGTAATTGGTATGGATAGATCATTTAGGAAACGTAATTCAGCTGGTCCAGTTCGGGTGGGTGTAGAGGGGGGGGGGAAACGTCCGGAACATGTAAAAAAAGTTGTTTTTTCAAAATAGTTTTCGTCGGTTGAAAATTTGACACGAGATAGTCATTTAGATATTAATAAAGAAAATAATCTTCAGCCGGCTCGGTAGTGGTGGAAAGACCTTCAGCTGAGGCTATGAAGTGGTTGCGCACTAAATTATATTTGAACCTTAAGGTTTTTACACCACTACCGAACCAGCAGAATAGGATTACCTTACCTTTCATACTATAACATACTCGAGTTATGTGCGGTGTAAAATTGATTTAATTCGGAATGTGCATTAACAAGCATATATATATATATATATATATATATATATATATATATATATACCAATAATCAATCAAAATAACCAATCACAAAAGGCAGGTGGCAGCACATTGCAGTGGAGTGTATATAAAAGAAGTCTTAGGGCATCGGAAAGCATTTCAATCATTGGCGTAATGCAGAAACGTAGCGATTTATCCGAAGTCCAAAAGGGCATGATTATTGGCTTTCGGGCCAAGGGTGGAAGCATTTCGGAAACGGCTAATTTTGTGAACTGTTCGCGTGCCGCCGTGGTAAAAGTATACCGTGCATGGCAAAATGGCACTATCCAAAATCAGCGGCGTGGCACATGTGGTGCACAACGGGGTATAGCTGACAGAGGCAAACGAAGGCTACGGAGATGCGTTCGAGCGAATAGACGTGCAACTGTTGAGCAACTGACCGCCTAGATGAACCAAGGGGCTTCCAAGAGTGTATCCTCAACAACGGTTCAGCGAACGTTGCTGCGCATGGGCCACCGCAGCAGAAGCCTGGTTAATGCACCTATGCTGACTGCTGTTCATCGGCGACGAAGGCTGGAATTTGCACCCAGTACCGCAACTGGACGTCCACATAGTGGCGACATGTTGCTTTTTCCGATGAATCACGTTTTATGCTCCATCGGACAGATGGACGTTGGCGTATACGGCGTGAAACGTCTGAAAGCAAACACCTTGCAACAATTGCCGGAAGGGTCCAGGCTGGAGGAGGGAGCATTATAGTTTGGGGAATGTTTTCCTGGCATTCACTGGGTGCACTCATCATTGTGGAAGGCACGATGGATCAGTACAAGTACGCATCTGTCCTTGCGGACCTTGTCCACCCCTACATGCGAATTATTTTTCCTCAGAATGGTGGCATCTACCAGCAGGACAATGCGAGGTGTCATACAGCTCGCAGTGTATGTGCGTGGTTCGAAGAGCACCAGGAGAGTTTACCGTACTCCCCTGGCCAGCAAACTCACCGGATTTAAACCCAATCGAGAATCTGTGGGACCAGCTCGATCGGGTTGTTCGCGCCATGGATCCTCAACCGCGTAATCTAGCGCAGCCGGCCACGGCACTGGAGTCGGCATGGCTCAACATCCCAGTGAACACCTTCAGAAACCTAATTGACTCTCTTCCTGCACGTCTCGCAGCGGTCCGCTCTGCCAAAGGTGGTTATTCTGGCTTTTGACAGGTGATCACATTAATGGTAGTGACAAATTTTAACTATTCATATTTGTAGATTGAGTTTGTCATAATATGTCCCAGGAGTACTCAATGCCACAAAACCAAATCCAATCCAATCCAATCATATTTGTAGAAAACATTCATCCCTATCGATTGCTACCTTCCGTCTTGTTCTGCAATGTAAATTTGACGGGTGTACATTTCTGCAGATCGTTGCTTCCACTATCGTAAACAGGATTCCGTTTCAGAGATTGCCCAGTGGTGTTGGTTGGTCGATTTCGGTTTTAATGGCGCTATGACCAAATTAAAAAGCTGAGACAAACACAAATAGACAACGTCAAGTAATGACCATGAACATGAAATGAAAATCTTACTGACTCAGAAGACAGAATACAGGGGAATCGAACTTGCACCGCGTAGAACTTGCAGGTTGCTGGTGCAATATGAGAACCCACTGAGACATGGCGGCCCTGAAGGCCATTTGGAAACAGAATTGTTTTGATAAATTACCTGGACCTTATTAAACCTTAGGTATTTTTAAGGTGAAGCTATTTTGCATCTTATGAGAGGTATTTTCAGTGTTTACAAAGAAACCACTGTGAAGATTTTACTGCTGCTACCGAAATACTCTCGTATGATATATATCAGGGTTACCTAAAAATGATAGGTTATCGCCGTTGTAACAACGCTTGGCGTTTAATGTAATTCGCACGGACCAATCACCTACCATAAATAAATGGATTGGTTCGTTTTTGTTGGCGTTTTATCGCCCAAGTGCTATATTTGGCCATGCTGCGCCAGACACAAAACAAACAATATCAAGTAATAGACAGACACACATTGAAATTTTTACTGACACAGAAGAGAGAAATACAACCAGGAAGGAATGCACCTGACAGGAATCGATCCATCGCAACCTTACAACTCGAAGGCTGCTAGCGCAGTGAGCAAACCACTGAGCCACGACTGCCCCATAAATCAATTGGGAATTCATTCTTTGGAATTGTTATTGACAAACCGCTATAATCACATTAGATAATGAAGTCACGTGACAGACATCACGTTCGGTAGTTTTCGTCAACTCAGTTAGCTGGGTCTTTACCGACGATGAACACTAGTTTTGAGAGGCAGTTACTAGTATATTTGTCTACCCATAATACCTGTTAAATTTATCACCCTCATATTTTTTTTGAGGGGTGTGGGGCTGGCCCCAACCATGAAAGTATTGGACCCAAATAGGATGCTTAACCCTCCTGCTGGTTGTCTCGTCGAATGAACTCGTGATTAGCAAAATTAACCAGATCTTGATCTCGTCATCATAAAAAATCGGCAATGTTTTGATAACGAGATATCTCGCCATTAGCAAAATTAATCAGATTTTGATGCACGAGATATCTCGTCCAAACCTCTTGGAGGGATAAAAGTTGAAGCTCCTGCTACAAAACATGTGGTTCTTCCAACAAAGGAATTGGAAAACTGAAATATAAACCATGAAATAAATATGTAATCATAAAATTTATTTATTGCTTCTGTGGAGGGAAAAAAATGAGATCAACTACTGAGGAAATAGATTTTGCATCCTGGTTACTCATTGGCGATGAACGAATGAAAACAAAACCAATCAATTCTTACAAATTGAAGAAAACTTGTGCTAGCGATCAGCCAGTTACCATCGAGAATTCTAAGTTTTGTTCCTGCGCCTACTAAGAAATTGTAAACTAAATATTACTTATCGCGTTACTTACAAGGCAATGTGGAGCAGAACGGGATGTTCATGCATAACGTATTGCTTTTATTTCTGACCAATTCTTGTTATCAAACATAAACTGTCGAAACTGCTTATTTGAAAGGCATTTTCTGTCATGCTAAATATAGGTGGCCGTAGTGCTTCTGCGGTGGTACGTGTTTCCTGTACGTATCGACCTTCTAATGAAATAGAACAAGAATGATTACGCAAGTTTATGTTACTTCTTACGGACACTCGGTTTGAAGATCTGTCCCTTGGCTGTGCGTATGGTATGGCATTTTAATTAACAACGTGCTGGAGTAACACAACGGGCTATTCACTTGGTTGTCGGAAGAAGCATGAATCCAAAAATTAATAGGTATAGTGGTTAAGGTGTTAGCCTCTAGATCGGAAGGTTCCTGGTTCGAATCCGGGTCCGGGCATGGATGTTTGTAAACGTATGGTGTAGAGGCGGCTGGTGCACCTTAAATCTGTCGTGGCCGAAAGTCCTCACTTTGGGTTGGCGTGGAAGTTTGGAGAGTGGGGTGCCTGCTCAGGTGTTGCTTCGTCATCTGACCGTGGTTCAAAATTACGAGGTGTTGTCCTCGGATCTTTCCCTTAAGGGACTGATCCCAGACCGTCGTCAATAGCCCGTTGTGTTGCTCTAGTACGACGTTAACTAAAAAATTACCAATTACCTAAAATTAATAGCCGACCAACCGGTATAGTGGTTAAGGTGTTAGCCTCTAGATCAGAAGGTTCCTGGTTCGAATCCGGGTCCGGGCATGGATGTTTGTAAACGTATGGTGTAGAGGCGGCTGGTGCACCTTAAATCTGTCGTGGCCGAAAGTCCTCACGTTGGGTTGGCGTGGAAGTTTGGAGAGTGGGGTGCCAGCTCAGGTGTTGCTTCGTCATCTGACCGTGGTTCAAAATTACGAGGTGTTGTCCTCGGATCTTTCCCTTAAGGGACTGATCCCGGACCGTCGTCAATAGCCCGTTGTGTTGCTCTAGTACGACGTTAACTAAAAAATTACCAATTACCAATTACCTAAAATTAATAATTGGGTACAACCGGGCTTGGTGGAGCTTTCGCTTGGGATATGATGGAAAAGTCCTATTCACATAGTCGACCAACCGGTATAGTGGTTAAAGTGTTAGCATCTAGATCGGAAGGTTCCTGGTTCGAATCCGGGTACGGGCATGGATGTTTTTTTTTTTTTAGACCCTACCTGGACCCACTCACCGTTAGGTTTAGAGTGTATTTGTGGTCCAGGGGGAAAGGGTGGGGGCGACTTCCACAGCACAAAGGGGGGCCCCAAGAGGACCCACGCCGGCCGATCGATCTTTTTTTTTTCTCTTTAAATATTATATATGTGGCTGTTTTATTCCCAATGGGAGAATTATAATGGTTCGGTAACATTCCGGCCTTATGTTAAAAATTACAATAATCACATCCGGAGTCCCGGGAATCCGGGCATGGATGTTTGTAAGCGTATGGTGTAGAGGCGGCTGGTGCACCTTAAATCTGTAGTGGCTGAAAGTCTTCACGTTGGGTTGGCGTGGAAGTTTGGAGAGTGGGGTGCCAGCTCAGGTGTTGCTTCATCATCTGACCTTGGTTCGAAATTATGCGGTGTTGTTCTCGTTCTTTCCCTTAGGGGATTGATCCCAGACCGTCGTCAATAGTCCGTTGTGTCGCTCTAGTACGACGTAAATTAAAATTACCTTACCATTACCTTGCCGGACCGTCGTCAATAGCCCGTTGTGTTGCTCTAGTACGATGTTAATTAAAATTACCTTACCATATAATAGCCTCACTAAATAATCAATTCTTTCTCATTTAAAACTGGTATATTTTTTATAACAAACCATTGAGGCTGGTGCACGTTAAATCTATCGTAGTCTCAAATGACAACACGTTGGAGAGGTGTGGAACGTTGGAGAGTAGGGTGCGCAAGCTCAAATGTTGACCCAATCATCTGACCGTGGTTCAAACTAACGAAATGTTCTCCTCGCATATTTCCATCGTGAATTGATCCCGGACCGTTCCCAATAGACCGTTGTGTTGTTCCAATGTGAGGTTAATTAAAATTCCGGTCTACCTAGGAACTTTTCCATCGGGATTGATGGTTCGAATCCGGGTCCGGGCATGGATGTTTGTAAGCGTATGGTGTAGAGTCGGCTGGTGAACCTTTAAATCTGTCGTGGCCAAAAGTTCTCACGTTGGGTTTGTGTGGAAGTTTGGAGAGTGGAGTGCGAGCTCGTGTGTTGCTTCGTCATCCGACCGTGGTTCAAAATTACGAGGTTTTGTCCTTAGTTCTTTCCCTTAAGGGACTGATCCCGGACCGTAGTCAATAGACCGTTGCGTCGCTCCAGTACGACGTTAACTAAAATTACCATTACCTACCTGCTAAAAAAAAAGTGTTCCATATGCTTTGATGCCTTTATTTAGCTATTCATAAACAACTTTACCTGATAGTTCTTGTACACACATAGTTGCATATATCTGTATTAAAAAAAAAGTTAATGCTGCCCCAGCAGGATTGAAAATTCGCTTTTTCGTTCGATTCTCAGACGGTTTTCCGAGAAAGTACGCATCCGAAATTTACGAAATTAACATGGTTTGTTCAAAATTGTACAGGAAACAAGATGGAGAAGGTTTTTTTTTCCGATGCAGCTCTTAGTTTAGGGTGCATGAAGTGTCAAAGTAAATAAAGCGAAATTTCTAACGCGATTGAACAATACATGTACAAATTTACAGTCTTCAGCCGTGAGATTTTTTTAAAGTACCTCTAAACGTGAATTGTTATACCTCACTGAGTTTTCGTAGTAATTTCAATTTGGTTCCTGGTAATATTTTTATGAAATTCGGGAAAAATAGGGAAAATTTCGTTATTTTTCGTTAAAACTGTCATATTTACTATAGCTTAATACTATTAGTTTTAAAATTAAAAAAAAAAAACCGGGAAAATGTTGTTTTTTTGATGGTATCATTGTTTTAAAATTGGTGTATAGATCAAAAGTACGATTTAAAAATTTCGCGATAGCATTTAAGTTTTTCTTCGTGGAGATGTAAAAGTTAAAATTTATCGCCGTAGCCATAGCAACGATTAATTTTTTTTCTTTGGCCGTTGAAACTCACTGGCCCGGAAAGTCCAAGCAGGAATAACGAATTATTATGTGCTAGATAGTGCCGCTGCAGCAGGATTGAAAACTCGCTTTTTTCGCTTGATTCTCAGGTGGTTTCCCGAGAAAGTACGCATCAGATAAATACGAAATTAACATTGTTTGTACAAAATTATTCAGGGAACAAGGTGGAGAAGGGTTTTTTTTTCCGTGGCTATTAGTTTAGGGTGCATTAAGTGTCAAAGTCAAAAAAATTTCTACCGCCAGTGAGCAAAACACATTCAAATTTTCAGTCTTAAACTGTGAGTAAAATTCCAAGACACCATAAAAGTTTTTCTTCGCGTAAATGAAAAGATTACATTTCTAACGGGTTTGCCCGACATAAAATTTATCGCCGTAGCCGCAGCAATGATTTTTTTTTTTTGGCCGTTGAAATACCTTGTGACGTTTTGGCACGAAAAGTCCAATCAGGAATAACGAATTATTAAGTACTATATTCACATACTGGAAAACATGCCTTTCCAACCAGTGTCATGTTTGTTGGCGAGACTGATTCCTTATATAATTCCTTTTTTTCTCTGTCAGTGAAGGAATGAGGCGATATACCCTTGTCATGTCGGGTGGTGGTGGAACTGATTCCTTAAATATTTTTTTATCTTTCAGGGAAGAAATGAGGTGACATGCCCGTGACATGTCGGGTGGTGGTGGGAATTATTCCTAAAATAATTGTTTTTTCTCTTTCAGAGAAGGAATGAGGTGACATGCCCATGTCATGTTGGGTGGTGGTGAGGCTTATTCCTTAAACACACTGGTGTCAAAAATTATCTTTACATGTATATAATCACGGATTTCTTAGTAACTGTGAACTATAATTTTATGAATTGTGCGGAATGAGACATAACATCACAACACATTACTAGAGAGAAAAAAATTTGAGAACACTGTATATGAACGGTCACTGTAGCATGAAACAAATAAAATGGCAATAATATGTGACAGACAGTTCAGAAGGGAAAAAAAAGAATAACTCGGAAAAAATTTAAAGCTTGTGAATTTAACATGGAATGTGATCGCCCCTGACTTGTACACACATATCACAACGTGATTTTATGTTGGTCATAATGTTGTTAACCACAGTTTGGGGAATTAAGTTCCACTCCTCCAGCAATGCGGTCTTCAGGCCATTTATATCTCTAGGAGGAGTATGTCTCAGTGCAACTGCTTTTCCATAGTAGTCCCATAAGTTCTCTATCGGGTTCACAGCAGGCGATTTTGCTGGCCACGGTATTCCTTCAATGGTTTCTTTTTCAAGGAATTCGTCAGTGAGGTTTACTCGGTATGGATAACCATTATCGTACATAAATACCAAATCAGATACATACGCACCTCTTAAAAGTCTTAAATAACGTTCTAAGACCTCATCCCTATATCTCTAGCAGGTCATAGATCCTCTGTTGAAAACACGTAGGGATTTATGTCCACCGATCATTATTCTTCCCCACACCATCACACCTACACTATCAAAACGGTCAAATTCCAAAATGTTCGAAGGAACATTTCGTGTTCTGACTCCCTCCAGATGTAAAAACGCTTAGAATCAGATGTTAAACTAAACCTCGACTCATCGGTAAAGAGAACATGGGTCCATTGGTGTTGACTCCAGTTCTGATGTTCTTTGCTCCAATTAAAGCGATTCCTCTTGTGTTGTGAAGACAGTGAAACATATATCCTTGGCTTTCTGGCATAAAGGTCTTTTTCATTAATCCTTCTGTGTACAATTTGCCGTGATACAACAGTTTCCGTGGCGACTGCAAGCTCTGAACTTAACTGCCAGTAGACTTCCTGTTACGACGGGTAGTTATTACCATATATCGATCTTGAGAAGCAGTTGTTATACTTTTAGGACCTTGTCCATGTCTCCTTACAACAGTTCCAGAGTTCTGAAATTGTTTCCTTGGCTCAGACTGTCTGTCTTGAAATATTCACATATCTCCCTGCTTGCATGATTGTCTGCCCTGTTTCTAAATGGCCGATAATGCGCCACTTCACAGATTCTTCCAAATGATACTTCGGAGCCATAACAAACCGTTTCGAGTCCTTACACACTGAAATGTTGTGATGAAATGTGTTATTGCAGAAATTCACTCAGATATTCACTTTGCGCAAATCGCTTGATTCACCATCGGCTGACGTAACGCCTTGACTTGCATATCAGAAACCGTTTGATAACTTTTGATTGGATAATGCTAATTAGACTTGTCTTTCAAACATTCCTTGCAAAAATGGATTTCATCTATTGGGTATTTTATTGAATATAATTAGTTTTGAGTATGTAAAGTTAAATTTGGACATGAGTTAATTTCTTTTTTTTCTTTTAGGGAAGGAATGAGGCTACATGCCCCTGTCATGTTGAGTGGTGGTGGGACTGAATCCTTATAATTAGACTTGCGAAGCAAGCAAGCCTTTATTTCGTGAGTTGGTTTGCGAAGTTGGTTTGCTGACCCTCGCCAAGACGCCTGCGAAAGAAGTATTGATTTGCTGAGCAAACAAATGGGATAGCGTAACAATCACCAGAGGTTGGCAGGCGTTAGCGAGCAGGAGGCAGACCCCTAGTTTAGGTTAAAAAAAAACATTCCAAATTCCGCTTTTAATTCGTATAAGCAATGAATAATGCTAGTATCAACTCAAAATATTGAGAATAGTTTCCCTCTAAAATTAAAATGTGATGCCCTTTTTTTTATTTATATCCCTTCCTGTTTGTGGGCGAAGAACTCTTCCCCTGTCGCAACCCCTAACCTATCCTCAAAATGGCACTAATCTGCCATCATTTACACCAACAATCGCTCACCTCTTGACATTTCTCAGCGATATGAGCCAAAGTAAACCAAAATCCGGTCATTATCAACGATTAAGATTATAGATCCTAGCCTCAGATTTTTGCAAGCTATATTTACTTGTTTTGAACAAATTTCCGCACAGCAAATCTTAGGGGAAGTGGGATGGGGATTTTTAAAAGTCAATGCTCTATTCATGCATTCTTTCTGCCCAGTGCTTCGAGTTTAAAACAAACACACTCGCATACTTGTTTTCTTTATATTCATATTATTCGGGTTCAAAACTTTGAGAGGAAACCAGTTTGGGTTTCTATTCAAATGCAAAGGCAAAGGAACTTTCTAAAATTTATTATTTATGAGTATGAAGACGGGTTTTTTTTACCATCTTGATTTGCTATTTCAAATTATTATATCCCTTAAGAGTTTCTGAAAAGCCCGTTGTGCTGCTCCAGTGCGATGTTAGTTAAAATACCTTCCTAAAATCGAAATTTATGACGAAACGTTTTGACTTTGAAATAGATTTTAAAATGCTATTTTTTTACTTCTTACAGGATATATATATATATATATATATATATATATATATATATATATATATTATTCTTCTCTATCAGTTATATATTCGGGACCGCGTGAGTTCGGTCAGAAAAGCATTGAATCTGCAACCAGAGGATTTCGATTTCAAAATTCGACCCAACCAAAGACCGTCGTGTACATGGGGGTTGGTGTAATTTAAATCTGTCATGGACTCAAATGTCCTCGCGTTTGCGTGGCGTGGAAGTACGGAAAGCGGGTGCCAGTTCAGGTGCTGACCTCGTCTGACCGAGACTCTGAATTACAAGGTGTTGTCCTCGGATTTTTATCTTCGGGGTTGATCCCGCACCATCGCCAAAAGCCCGCTTGGTTGCCATATTCTGACGATAATTAACTACCTACCTGATTTCTTACAGGTAGGTATATAGGTGTTTAATTAACTTCGCACTGGAGCAACATAACGGGCTATTGGCGACTGTCCGGTATCAACCCCCAATGGGAAAGATACGAGGGCAACACAACGTAATTTTGAACCACAGTCAGATGACGAAGTCACACTTGAGCTTTCACCCCATTCTCCAAAGATCTCACCCCGCCAACGTCAGAACATTTGAGTCCAAGACAGATTTTACTTGTGTCCAGTCAACTTTGAACAGGACAGTCTTTGGTTAGATTCAAACTCGCAACCCTCTGGTTGCTAGTCCGTTACTCTTCCAACCGGGCTACCTCGGGATTTCTTACAGAATATATAGTCTTTCTATACCTATTTATAAAATTCAATCGAATCCAAAAGTTTCAATTATATTTATAAGAAAATATTATTTCTTTATTATCTTTTTCTATTAAGCTAAATATAAGTGATGTCTGTGTTCCTGACCTATACTTGATTCCTTTGGTATTGGTATTTTCACGATAAACGTCTTACAAGGAGGGTCGGTACGGCTAAACGATTATATGACTACCAGACTTTTGTTTATAACTTAAACAATTCAGCAGCAAATCTAACTATATCATCGGATAGAGGAAAGAACCTAAAATAACATTCTGAAAATTTCTGATGAACAAACAAGATGGCCCCTAAGTTGAGGATGTCGCGCGTGCACTGAAATTAGTATAGTTCTGCTTCCCGGCAAGGGAACGGATCAAGGGAGGATTGGATTTTGTGATTTTATGGCGCAAGGTTCAAAAACGGACAAGCTGCGCCAACGGATCAAGGCTGATGTTATGTAGCTGTTTAACTACAAAATAGCAATGAATAGTAACAGTAAGCATATCTGACAAATTGGAATAAGCATAAGGAATCAAAATGCGAAAAAGTTATAAATTTTCGCTATTTTTTCAGAAATATCCAAATATTTCGCCAATAAGAAGCAGGAAGAGTATGGAAATCGAATAGCGAACGAAATAGGAAGATCTGGAGAATCCAAAAAGGTAGCCATGGCATGTGCCGAGCATAAATGGGCGTCACGACAGCGTCTCGAAGATGACGCACGGTCGGTCGCCGAGTTGGTGATTGAACCAAGCGCTGCGCTGTCATCTTCAGTCGCCATGGATGTAGCCAACGAGACGGAACAAATGGAAATTAATAACGAAATCGAGCAGAGATTTGAAGTTCTTAGGGGACCATTGGAGACTGGCCAGAGTCCATTTCGAGAAGTATTTCTATGGCGATGAGCTTGGTTGTGTGTTCAGTTTGTGATCGGATATAGTTTGAAAATGATTTGAAACGCCCAAACAGGCAAATCTGTTAGGTTCTGTCTACAGAACTCATAGATGAAGACGTCAAGACATTTGAACTGTGTGGAAACTGCTTCAAGCGTTTGAAGCAAAATAAAATTCCTCCTTAAAGAAAGAGCAATGGCTTTAGATATCTGCCGAAGGCAACTAACTTTACAAATATGTGTATTCAATTCATTTCTTTATTTCAATCAACCCGCCTAGTCCATATCATACAATGCAAGACGTTTTCCGACAGCATATGACTAGTGCAGGGCGCACTAGCTCCGGGATATTTTAATTAACGTCACACTGGAGCAACACGACGGGCTATTGCTGACGGTCCAGGATCAAGCTCCGAAGTAAAGGACAGCACCACGTAATTTTGAACTACGGTCAGATGACGAGATCATACCTCATCTGTCACCCCACTCTCCAAACTTCCACACCACGCCAACGTGAGGACCTTTGAGGCCACGACAGATTTAACGTTCACCAGCCCTCTTTGTACACGACGGTCTTTGGTCAGACTCGAACTCGCAACCCTGCAGTTGCTAGTCCGTTTCTCTTCCAACCGGGATAACAGCGGCATTTCGTGATTCATGGGATTCTTCTGAAAGTGACCTCACTTTACTTGTTTTCCGAATACAATTACACACTTCGCAAGCAAAAGTTGCAAAGAATAAATTGCCAATTGATAGATAATTGATTGGTCAATACCAATTAAATTAAGGGTCAAACGTTGCTAAAACAGTCTAAGGATCACATTACTAATACTTTTGGGTACTTTATCCTGGGCACATTTAAAAAGGTAACCATTTCTCGCTACTTTTAAATTTCCTGTAGTATACTTCGTCAGCTAACCGTGGTTCAAAATTACGTATATTGTCCCCGGATCTTTCCGGGAATGATCCCGGACCGTCATGAATAGCCCGCTGTGTTGTTAAAGTACGATTTTAATTAAAATACTTACGTACCTACCTATAGTTATACGATAGTGAGAATATTTGCAAATGAGAAATAAATCTTCGCAAACCGTCTGGTTTGTTAGTTATACTGAGAATCCCTCTTATGTAAGCTTTCATTTTAAAACCAAAATCTATATACTATATTATCTATACATCTCTACACCGTTTGACCAATCTACACCAAATTTGGTACACTTATACTTTAGAACACTGCGGAAAACATAGGCTATTTCTTTCCCGTCTTCAGACCCAGCTGTAGCCTTGAAAATTGGCACACAGGTAGTCCTAAAAGTGCCCCTCGAAGCCCTAATTTTAAAATCTAAAATTTGTTTTCCTGCAATAAATGAACATGGACAAGGAAACACGTTCGACAGGGTTTGTGTATTTGAGATAACACAAGGAAATGTCGCGATCATGTTTGAAACCCGAGCAACCGGGTTATTCAACTAGTTTCTTCAAAAAAAAATCGTTAAAATCGAATGATAAATGAAACAAGAATTTGAATGAAGCATAAAAAAATAATATAACTACATAATACCATTGTCGTTGCTCTTATTAAAGGAAATCTCCCTTTCTTACATGGCAATAAATTGTAGTTCGATCAAGTTCAAGAAGGATATTGACTTTCTATTTCTGTGCCGTAATAGAAATAGTTTTTTATAAGTTTCTCTTTCAGAGAAGTATGTTAACCTCACAACGACATCACATATTTAATGTGAAAGTTGTAACGGACGAGTACTTATTTTTTCTCCAGTGTCTCATGAGTGCGTATTTTATCCAGTGGTGTATCTAAGGTAAGTGGCCTTAGATACGCTAGCGTCGTGCACGCATACGCATTTTAGCGTCTTGCAAGGGATGCCACTTGCACGTGGCCCCAATTAGTAATTTCAGTAGCTCAGGTTAAGTTATTTAGTGAATTAACGTTTCACTGGATCTACACAGCGGTATATTGGCGATGGTGCGAGATCAATTTCGAAGGGAAAGATTCGAGGACGACACCACGTAATTTTGAACCACGGTCAGAGGACAAGAACAACACCTGAGCTGGCACCCCTCTCTCCAAACTTCCACACCGCACCAACGTGAGGATATTTCAGTCCACGACACATTTCACATGCACCAGTCCCCGTGTACACGACGGTTTGTGGCTGAACCGAGTTTGACCTCGCTACCCTCCGGTTGCTAATCCGATGCTCTTTCAATTGGTGACCCTTTCCAATAGTTCAGTGATCGCAACGTGTGAAAATTATCGGGGGACAAATAAAATCCTATTTGATTTATGTCTATCTTTTCGGAACTTCTTATACTCTTTAGACATACCTCTGCCAATATTATCGTTATTATTATTATTACACAGGGTTCGACAGAAAGAACGTTCTAATTTGGAACGTCAGTAAAAAAATACAAAGCAAGATAGAGATAGAAATCTTTTATACCTAAAAAGTAAACAGTATGCCATTGTCATCCCTTAAGTTTTGAAGAGTTTATCAGTTAAATGTGTGTGTGTGTGTGTGGCACCGTCAATGTAGATGCAGTTCTGAAGTCTTTCGGGAATTTTGAATTGATTTGTGGACTATGTCCCTCGGAATCACCGTGATTTCTTGTGTAATTGCTCTCTTGAGTGCTTGCAAATTTGTTGGTCGGTGTTGGTACACTTTTGATTTGAGATAGCCCTACAGGCAGCAATTACGCAAGAAATTACGGGGCGATTCCGCGGGACATGGTTCGCAGATCGATGCAAAATTTTCGAAAGAGACTTCAAAACTGCATCGACATTGACGGTTGCCATTTATCTGATGTACTCTTCAAAACTTAATAGATGACAATAGCATACTATGTACTTCTTAGGTATAAAATATTTATTTTTCTATCTTGCTTTGTATTTTTTTTATTGACGTTCCAAATAAGAACGTTCTTTCTGCCGCACCCTGCATTATCATTTGTAAGGGTCCAAGGTAACCCAGTTGGTAAAATCGTGGATTAAGCAACTTAAGGGTTTCGAGAGCGAAAGCAATACAAACAAAGACCGTCCTGCACGTGGGGTCTGGTGCACGTTAAGTCGCCTTCAATATCTTCACGTTGGCACGATGTGAAAGTTTTGAGAGTTGGGAGAGTAGAATATGAGAGGTATTGATCTCGTCATCTGACCATGGTTCAAAATGATGAGGTGTTGTCTTCGTATGGATCCCCGACCGTCGCCAATGATCTGTGTTGCTCCAGTGCGACCTTAATTCAACTACTTACCTACTCTATTTATAATATTTATCCCTCATGTTAGAGGATTGAGTGTCTCAAACTAGCTTACTTTGAGTCGAATCTTGGAGGCGGATCGGGAAAACTTTTTCGAAATTCCGTATATGGCCTGCAGGACTATTATACCTGTCCGGATGGGCGTATAAGATCTGTGGGTCGGTTAACCTTCTCGGAGTACCGTATCTCGTCTGCGGGACTGATAAAAATACTTGGAGAGCCGCATTTGGTCTGCGGACTTAGTAAATCTGTCCGGAGGGCTGTATCTGGATCAGTTAAGTACATTTGGAGGCCGTATCTGGACTGTGAACCGGTTAAATCTATCAGGAGATCCGTATCATGTCTGCGTTTGGAGAGTAGGGTGCCAGCTCAGGTGTTACCTCGTCATCTGACCGTAGTTTGAAATTACGTGGTGTTGTCCTAGGATCTTTCTCTTAGGAAATTGATCCCGGACAGTCGTCAATTGCCCGTTGTGTTGCTCTAGTACGGCGTTATTACCGTATCATGTCTACGGACATGGTAGAAACATTTGGAAAATTTGGAAGGCCTTTTCTAGTCTAGTAGTCTGATAAAAGTATTTAGTATGAGTCGTGTCTGTTAGGTGGGCCTCATCTGGGCTATGAGCATGATAAAAGTACTTGTATGACCGTATCATGTTTGTGTAGATTAGAAAAATATTTTATTGGACCGTATCTGGTGTACGGGCATGATAATAGTATTAGGTGGGCCGTATCGTCTCTGAGGACGGTATAAAAGTATATAAAGGGTCGTATCTGGTCTTCGGGTTTGAAATCAATCTATCCACCACAACATATTAATCTTGCGCATACGGTTTTTTTGTGGACATGCTGGATGAGCCTTATCCCACGAGAACAACAGCCATTACTCAAACAGCTAAAAAAGAACTTCAGAATACTTTCTTATTTATTAGTTTGACCCCCCACTATTCACTTTCACTCATCTACTCACCAGCAAATTAATTTACTTCCCATTACGTAACAATAGCAGACTCAACAGCCTCTGATGGACCGGCTGATGATGCGCGGCACGGCATGAGGTCGTGAGAATTTTAATCAGCGCTCCCAGCGTTTCCCATCAGGCCACGACTGACCGGTTAGCCATCACGGTGATAACCTTGTCGCCCGGTCGGTTCACTGGCCGAGGCATCTGTCAGTAAACTTGCTTCGAAGAATGGATTTTTACTCTTGGAATTTGCACTCTAAACTGATGTATAATTTCAGGAAATAGATTTTGGCAGATTCTATTCTTAGATTACTACCGAATCCGGGTGGGGTAGGGAGGTCGCATCCTCTCCCATGGTCTCGTAATTTGATATGAAATGTGTAAGATCCAATGGTTATTTACAGAATGCATAGTTTATTTTCGCGCTTCCACCTTTTTAAGAATAATAATTATTAAAACACACTTTTGTAAATCTTCCGTGTCAGGACAAAAGGTGTTAAGTCCAAATAAATACTTCTCAGATTCTTAAGTTTTCACTCTTTTTCACGAATATTCAGGAAGAAAAAGAGGCTTGTCATGGTGCAAATAATTGTAATTTAGTTTTGATTTTAAGCATATTGTATTATTTTTTTAATTAATGATGCACCTGACCCCTTTGGACGCATCAAAAGTCAGACTTAACAAATTTTGCGCTAACACGGAAGAAATAACTATTCTATGAATATATACGACACACCAGGTTCAGACAGAAGTATAGGGTACAGGAGCTCAACTCTTAGCCCTTTTTATAAATAGCTAGTCATACATCTGTGGTCCTCAATCCGTGGTCCGCGGAACACTGGCGCTCCGTGAGGCCACTTCAAGTGTTCCGCGATAAAATCAAATGCACAATTAAAAATTGTTGCAAAAGAAAAATCAATACAATGTAAAATAATTTTTTAAATGACGTCATATACTTGACTAGACCGAGTGGCTTTTGTATAAAAAGAATATTTTACGAAAATGTACGATCTCTCCCAAACCAGCGCTACCTTTAACGAACTGTACCCATTCGCGTATTGGTGTGCCTATGGATTTCATGTTTGAATTCTGTGCAATCGATGTGGTTTATTTCGCTGATTTCCTGTAATCGTATCGATTCGATTTTTTGAATTAAATAAATTTACATTGGTCTTGCATCTATTATTAATTAATTTTATATTTTTCATTAAAGGTAATGAATAATTTCATCAGAAAGAAACTTTGTCTTGATATCAATGATGGCAATTCTAGTAGATTTGCAGGCGATACAGAAGAGATAATAATTGTGAAATCAACTCGATATGCCAATCGCTTGTACGACGAAGAATACTCAAAAAAATCGGATTTACCTCAACCGGAGAAATACAGATAGTCCAATTACTCCTCTCTGCGTTATATGCGGAAAGAAATTAACCATTAGCGCGATGGTTGAAGCGTCATTTTTCAACTGGTCATAAAAACATTTCATCAAAAAATAACGTATACTTCAAAGACAAGGTAAACAAAGAAGACAATTTGAAAAAAAAATGAAAGTGATAAAGCTCAACTTGCGTCGTATAAAATTGTTGAGTAAGTAGCATTAAAATTAAAGCCACACACGTTAGCAGAATCTCTCATTTTAACTGCCTGCTGTGAAATAGTGACAATTATGTTTGAGGAAGAACCAAAGAAGGAAATTTTGAAGATTCTGGTATCTGATGACACGATTCAGAGAAGAATTAATGACATATCCTGCAACATTGAAAGAACAGTCGCAGGAGAACTTGTTAACATGCCCTTTGCATTAAAAGTAGACGAATCAACTGATATAAGTGGCAAAGCGCAGATCTTAAGCTTTGTGCGATTTAATTATGAACAATTGCAATTGTTATGCAGGCATTTTATCCGAATTTTGAAAACTGCCGTAAAATCAAAAACAGAGGTAAAACACAATTATCGGCTAAATATGTATTACATATTTATAATAAAACATCACAATTAATTAACTTACTTTAGTTACTTAAAACCTAGGCACACTTTCATAATTTGCAATTCTGTCGATAACTTTTGAAGTTAAATATTTTGTCATTGCCATAGAAGATGTGTTATTGATAAAGTGTTTGTGGTAATTTGGGGCGGTGTAGGGAGATATTGTTCCGTAGCTTGAGAAGAAAAAAAAGGTGTGGCAAGGAACGCGCTTTGCACGGCAGAACATCGTAACTTATGATTGAAAAAAAATCGACCAAAATTTTGATAAAATTAAGGGAAAATTGTTTGAAATCCCATTGGGGTCATTTTGACCCTTTTTCCAAATTTCTCATGCTTTATTTGACCATACAGTTGGACATCGAAGCTCATATTTTTTTTTACTTTTCTTAAAATGCTTCCCAGTGTACTGAGACAATTTTTCATATTTCTATGTTAATTATTAAATTAAATAATCTAAGAAATACCTAGAACAGCCAACAGGGGTCACTTTGACCCTCATAAGAAAAGTGACCGATTTTCAAGTGAATATATGTTTTCGAATGCCCGATGCCTCATTTTTGTTTTCTGCGCATGGGGAAACTCGCACTGCAAAATTTAATTTCATTACGATGACTATCATAACAGTTAACGGGTTTCTCTAAGGACTCTGTTCTCTGAAATGCACTCGCATCCTAGCAGCGCTGATGTGCTACAGAACGTTTGGAGGGAAACCAGTCCTGCTACAGCAACTATCGAAAACGAAACTCGACGCCACTTTCCATAGCTGCGTTCTCGGCGTTTTTAATTTCAACCAGCGTGTAAACATTTTTCGGCGTTTTTGATTTCAACCAGTGTGCAAACATTTTTCCTTACAAAAAATGTCGAGAGGATTGAGTAGACAGGAGAATCTTGCCCTCCTGAAGCCGTTATATTTAGACATCAATGATTGACACATATCTATATCTATATCTATATACACTGTCCAGTCACATTAATGTGACCACCACCTACTTTCGACGTCAGCGTGAAATAACCCATCACAAAAGGCAGGTGGCAGCCCATTGCAGTGGAGTGTATATAAAGGATGTCCTAAGGCATCGGAAAGCATTTCAATCGTTGGCGTAATGCAGAAACGTAGCGATTTATCCCACTTCCAAAAGGGCATGATTATTGGCTTTCGGGCCAAGTGTGGAAGCATTTCGGAAATGGCTAATTTTGTGAACTGTTCGCGTGCAGCCGTGGTAAAAGTATACCGTGCATGGCAAAATGGCACTATCCAAAATCAGCGGCGTGGCACATGTGGTGCATCACGGGCTATAGATGACAGAGGCGAACGAAGGCTACGAAGATGCGTTCGGACGAATAGACGTGCAACTATTGATCAACTGACTGCCCAGATGAACCAAGGGGCTACCAAGAGTGTATACTCAACAATGGTTCAGCGAACGTTGCTGCGCATGGGCCTCCGCAGCAGACGCCTGGTTAATGCACCTATGCTGACTGCTTTTCATCGGCGGCGAAGGCTGGAATTTGCACGCCAGTACCGCAACTGGACGTCCACAGAGTGGCGACAGGTGACTTTTTCCGATGAATCGCGTTTTATGCTCCATCGGACAGATGGACGTTGGCGTATACGGCGTGAAACGTCTGAAAGCAAACACCCTGCAACAATTGCCGGAAGGATCCAGGCTGGAGGAGGGAGCATTATGGTTTGGGGAATGTTTTCCTGGCATTCACTAGGTGCACTCATCAACAGAAACCTAATTGACTCTCTTCCTGCACGTCTCGCAGCGGTCCGCTCTACCAAAGGTGGTTATTCTGGCTTTCAGCAGGTGGGCACATTAATGTGACTGGACTGTATATATATATATACCGATGGAGGACAAAATAATACGAACACCTGTGAAAAAGTATGACGTATTTCACACCTGCAGTACAGCCGCGCCACCTGCAACAGAAGTCTGCCACCTAGTGAGCGTGAAGAGGAAGGTATCAGTCTCTCAACAGCAGTCACCTGGGTTGCATGCGTCTATCGAACTGTCTGTGATAAGTTGAAATGTCAGACCTGTCAGAGTTCCAAAGAGGAATGATTGTTGGAGCGCGTTTAGGTGGAGCATCGTTTATGGAAACAGCAAACCTTTTGAGGTTTGCAAGGAGTACGCTAGCAGCCGTTATGACAGCGTACACGAAAGAGGGTAAGACGACGTCTTCAAAGCACAACAGTGACCGAAAGTCAAAGCTTGCTGATAGGGATAGACGAGTCTTGAAGCGCATAGTAGCCCGAAAGCACAAGCAATCGTTATCCGAGATAACATCCGAAATGAACAGTCATCTCCAGGACCCCGTTTCAACAAAAACTGTCAAAAGGGAACTTCATGCTGCGAACATTTATGGCAGAGTGGCAATTCGTAAACCCTTGGTGACCGCAACTAATGCTTTCAAGCTACGCCAATGGTGCAGAGATCACAAAAACTGGTCCCCACAGCAGTGGCAACAGGTAATATGGTCAGATGAATCGTCATTCACCCTATTTTAGACGACCGGACGCGTTTATGTCTGGAGAACGCCCAGAGAAGCGTTTAATCATGAATGCCTGTTGCGGACTGTGAAGCATTGGGGTGACTCCATTATGGTATGGGGTGCGATATCTTGGCGCGATCTTGGGCTACTTGTTATTCTGCATGAGAGCATCACATCCAATCACTATCTAAGCATTCTAGGGGATCATGTCCATCCCTTTGTCCAGACTGTATTCCCTGGAGAGCGACCGCTTTTTCAAGACAACAACGCCCCATCCACACTGCTAGGTGTGTTCAAGAATGGTTCGAAGAGTATGACGATGAAGTTGAACATCTCGCCTGACCCCTTCAGTCTCCGGACTTGAATATTATTGAACATTTGTGGGAATTCGTATTATTTTGTCCTCCAACTGTATATATACTGCTGTTTGTAAAAAATGCAACACCATGAAGGAGTCATCAAAATTAAATGAAATTTAATACACAAACGGCTTGTATTAATACAAATAAATGAATAAATTTTCATAGCAAAAAAACAATATTAAGTGTCCGAAATCAGTATTTGGCGTAGCCACCACTCTCTGCAATAAGTTCTGCTATACGACGTGTGGCATGGAGTGAAACAGATGTTGAATGTCTGCTTGTGGAAGAGAATTCCACATTGTTTTTATGCGCACCCAAAGTTCGTCTTTTGAAGCTGTAGGACGCGGATCACGAGCGAGACGCCGACCTGTATCTTAGATCGTCTTTGTGAAGAAAAGCTAACCACGCCGCTGACCAGTTTGCTCGAAATCGCCCAGAGTAAAGAGGTGCTGCTTCAAGAAACGATACAAATTGAAATTAACAAGGTGCATTTTAAAAAGGTGTTACCGCCTACAGTTAAAAAGTGCTCGAAAGTAAATTATCAAAAAGATTATGTGTTAAATGTATTGCGGTAAAGGTAATCACGATTTAAAAAAGTGTAAATACAAAGATTTTAAACGTAATTCTTGCAACCGTAAAGGACATTTGGCAAAGGTATGTAAATCGAAAGTGAATGTGAATTGTGTTGATAATGAAGGTATGATGGATCAGTATGTTGATATGTATAGTATTGATATCTCTAGTGTAAATCCATTATTTTTGAATGTTAAGTTAGAGGGTAAAGGAAATAAAATGGAAGTAGACACAGATGCTGGTGTTTCATGTATTCCTTATTCATTTTATAAGAAAAAATTGTAGGATTTTTTAAATTGGTACATACAAATCAGAAGTTAAATCTTATGGAGGTCAAATTATAAGTCCTGTTGGTCAAATTGATATTTTTATGGAAATTAATGGAGTTCCTAAAATAGTCAATGTGATAATTGTTAAAGAGTCTGAAAAGTTGCTATTAGGACGAAATGTGTTAAATGATTTTGGATTAAGCATTGTTGTTGGTAGTAGTAAAATGTCAACATGGTTTCTGTAGGAGAGGACAAGTTAGAAATGCAGTCATTACTATCAAAGTACTCAAAATTGTTTAAAGACGAGTTAGGTACTTATAATGTAGGCAACGTACATTTAGAGGTAGAAAGTAATGTAAAACCTATTTTTCTTAAACCGCGATCAATTCCTCTTACATTTAGAGAAAAAGTTAAGTTTGAATTAGATACTTTAGGGGAAAAGGGAGTTATTACTAAGGTATATGATGCTCAGTGAGGTACACCCTTAGTCCCTGTAATGAAGCCTAATGGTAAAGATATTACGATTTGCTCAAGTTATAAAATTACCGTTAATAAATATTTGAAGGATGACAATCATCCTTTACCAAGAATAGAATATCTTTTCGCAGCTTTACATGGAGGGCAAAGTTTTAGTAAATTAGATTAATCTAATGCTTATAATCAGCTAGTTTTAGAGGATGAAACTAAAGAATTATTGTCTTGGAATACACCCTATGGTATCTACTGTGTAAACCGTTTACCATTCGGTACTAAACCAACATGTTCTATTTTTAAAAGAGTGATGGACAAAACCTTGCAAGGTGTTAAGGGTACTGTGAATCTGTTAGATGATATTTTAATCACTGGGAGTAATGAACAGGAACATTTAAAAAATTTAGAAGCGGTTCTAAATAAATTACGAAGTGCAGGATTTCGTGTTAATCTGAAGAAACGTGAATTTTTCAAGGATAGTGTTAAATATTTAGGGCATACGATTAGTAAAAATGGTTTGCAAAAAGATGATACTAAGGTTAAAGCAATGTTCCCATGCCCACGTAACGTTAATGAGGTTAGAATATTTGAGGGTGTGATTAACTATTATTCAATATTCTTTCCGGATTTATCACCAAGAATGAAATCTTTGTATGATTTATTACAAAAGGGTGTCGATTTCAAATGGACTACTAAATATCAACAAGCCTTTGATTATGCTAGGAAAGAAATGGTATCAGACAGGATTCTAGCCCACTTTGATAGGTCTAAATCTTTAAGGTTATCATATGACGCTAGTCTAGTCAAAGTGGAATAGGGTCTGGCTGTGTTATCATATGTTTTGGAAGATAAGTCTGAGAGACCAACCTGTTTTATTTCTAGGGTCTACACCCCAGCAGAACAAAATTATTCAATGATACACAAAGAAGCTTTGGCCATTTATTGGGTTTCCGAAAGCTATATTTTCGACCAACCGGTATAGTGGTTAAGGTGTTATCCTCTAGATCGGAATTTTCCTGGTTCGAATCCGGGTCCGAGCATGGATGTTTGTAAACGTATGGTGTAGAGGCGGCTGGTGCACCTTAAATCTGTCGTGGCCGAAAGTCCTCACGTTGGGTTGGTGCGGAAGTTTGGAGAGTGGGGTGCCAGTTCAGGTGTTGCTTCGTCATCTGACCGTGGTTCAAAATTACGAGGTGTTGTCCTCGGATCTTTCCCTTATGGGACTGATCCCGGACCGTCGTCAATAGCCCGTTGTGTTGCTCTAGTACGACGTTAACTAAAATTACCATTACCATTACCGAAAGCTATATCAGTATTTGATAGGAACCAAATTTGAATTAGTGAGTGATCATAAGCCACTATTGGTTTTATTTGGAGAAAATCGTAGCTTACCACCTATGGTGGTAGGACGTCTCCAACTTTTGTCATTTTTTTATCTGGTTTTAATTATAATTTTCGGCATATAAAAGGGAAATTAAGTATTAAGGCTGATGCTTTATCTAGATGTCCTGTAACTGACACCCAATTACCTGAAACAGAGGAATATGATTATGTTCACTTTATCGAGGAACAAGTACCAGTGGATCTTTTTAAAATTAGATCAGAAACAAGAAGAGATACAATTTTGGGAAAAGTGCTTAGTTACATTACTTATGGATTTCCCCAGAAGGCTACTGATTGAGAAGTTACAAAGTATTTTAGCCTTAAAAATTAACTAAATATTGACCAAGGGGTAATAATGTGGGGGTATCGGGTTGTTACACCTCATAAGTATAGAAAACAACTGCTAACTGAGCTTCAAAGTACTCATGAAGGCATAGTCAAAATGAAAAGTAATGCTAGGGCCTATTTTTGATGTCCTGGTCTAGATTCTGACATTGAAGATTTTGTCAGTGGATGCAATATTTGCTCTAAAGCTAGGCCTGACCCTAAGAAATATACAATTATCTCAGGGAACAAAGCTAGCTACCCTTTTGAAAGAATTCATGCAGATTTTTTAGAACCTATAAAAGGGAAAATGATTTTACTTATTGTGGATTCATACTCTAAGTGGGTTGAAGCCTTTATCATGAGTAATACAGATTCTAAATCATGCGTTGAGAGGTTTAGGGAGTATTTTGCTCGTTTTGGGTTGCCTAGGGTTGTCGAAACTGATAATGGAAGGCAGTTTGAATCGAAATAATTTATCAATTTCTTACAAATTAATGGAATAAAGTTCTTGACATCACCACCATTTCACCCTGCGACTAATGGGTTAGCTGAGAATGCTGTGAAGAACTTTAAAAGTAGTGTAGGGAAATTGTTAAAAGCCCGAACTGATAACAGTGCAAGCTTTGAAACAATGATGAATAGGTATCTTTTTCACTACAGAAATTCAGTTCACATGACTACAGGGGGTTACACCTGAAGGTTTGATATTTAAAAGTAAAATAAGAACAAGACTGTATTTACTGAAAGAAACTAATAAATCAGGTACCATAATTAGTAAAGGTACTAGGAAGGAGATATTTAGAGAAGGAGATGGTGTGTTGTGTAGAGGCTATCGAAATCCAAACAAGAACGGTTGGGTTTATAGCACTATAGATGAGGTGCTGGGTGATAAAGTATACATGTGTAAACTTATTAATGAGGATTTGATTTTGGAAAAGACATTTAAATCAGATAATTATTGATAAGAGTAATAACGATTTTAATAGTAGTAGTAGTGATAATAATAATTGTGTATAAACTCTGATACTGTGTTTAAAGGTAGTAGTAGTACTTATAATGAAATTTGTGTAAACTCTGATACTGTGTGTAAAGGCAGCAATATTCATAACCATGATGATGATAACAAGATTATAAAGAGTCAGGAACCTCCACCGACAGGGATAGATGTTGATATAACCCTGGAAGGATCATAAAAAGCAGATAACGCAGTAGTAAAATCCACTAACTCTCATTCAAACGAAATGGACTTAAATAAAGATAATAGTAACCCACAATCAGTAAATAATAATGAACGTTCTAAGCGTAACATAAAGCCCGTTGTACGTCTGAATTTATAGAGAAGGATATTGTAATGTATTATCTGGCAATGCAATAATATTTGTTTATGTGTGCATCTGGCAACAATAAAAATACTATTCTGTACCTGACAACTATAACTTATTCAATCGTATTGTACAACTCTCCAAGTATACAACTATAATAAACTTATGTCTTATCTTTGTTGATCCTGTATAATTTATTGTTTGGTTCAGATCAGACATTACAAAAGAAGTATTATTCCCATCTTATTTATGTAGCCTAAACGTATAGTTTCTTGCTTTGAAATAATTTCCCGATAGTTATGAAATCAAATAGTTTGACCTTTGAACTAACGTGGTCCATAAAAATATATGTTGAATAACTTACAGAAGCTTTACCACACGAGATTTTTCACCCCACCCTCCAAAACTAGTAATAACGTGACTCAGGCTATTTTTTCTACTGGGAGGAAACAAATGTTCATTATATGTTTGGTCCACTGGATGGGAGAAGACTGCTATGCATATATTCCTCATATAAGGGATCATAGTAATAGACTTTGACAAATTAAAACATTTTGTCGCAACTTTATGGAAATACGTATTCACACACCTAACCTGTCATAAGATGTTATATCGCGAAAAGAGGCGATAAGATGCAAAATCGGTCAACCAAGTCAAGCTATCAAAAACCAGTCACGTGACTACTAGTGTTGATCGTACTTTTTGAAGTTCCTATCAATGGCAATGCTCAGTCTACTTACATTTCAAGTATAGATGTTTTCTGCCAAACTAAATGTAGGTGGCTTTGGTGTTTCAGCGGTGATACGTGTTTCCTGTTCGCTTCCTAAACTTGACGTCACTTGCCTAGTGTTTTTAATACGATTTCAGCATTTTGACAGTAAAAATTGGAAAAAGTGAATTGTGAATAGATATATGATAGTTCATTGGTCAAAACAATTTGGCTAAACGCCAAACGTCATCAAAACGGCGATAAACCAATATCAAGTTACATCATTATGCATCATGAAAGAGCATTTGCTTAAGAGAAGTAAAATCTTCACTTTCCATCTGGTTTTGGGTCGCTGTAGCCCGGTTGGAAGAGCAATGGACTAGTAACCGGAGGATTGCGAGTTCGAATCCAACTAAAGACCGTCGTGTGCAAAGGGAGCTGGTGCATATTAAATCTGCCGTGTGGAAGTTTGGAGAATGGGGTGCCAGTTCAGGTGTGACCTCGTCATTTGACCGTGGTTCAAAATTACGTTGTTTTATCCTCGAATCTTTCCCTTCGGAGGTTGATCCCTGCAGCAGTGTAGCAAGGTCAGGTGGTAACCGGTGCGGAAAATTTATTTTTTCACCCCACCCCCATTGAAATTATTAAAAGAAGAAAAAATAAGGTACAATTAAAAGTGTTATTTTCTGGTTTATTTATTTAGCATTGAGATGAAGCACTTGAAGACTTAGTTTCCTAACTTTGTCTCTGCAAATTTTGAAATCACATCATCAAAATCAATTCCTATCGCTACTTTGTTTTCAGTTGACAAGATAGCTAATGCAGAGGGCCGATCTTCACTCTTAATGGACCTAAACTCTTAATTTATTTTAGTTTTGAAAAACTCCTCTCATGATGCTACTGAAACACATAACGTTAACAAGATTCTAAGGCTATTTAGATTTGGTATAGAATTTGAAAGTTCATATTCAACAAAAAGCTCTAAAAATCTTAAAGAAGACCATTCCAGACAATATCTTCTTTTGAAACTTTGGCAGCATGTAGATGTCTTCTTAGTCGTGGATATCATCTTCAGAAAGTTGATCATAGTTTACGACTAAGTTTTGTATTAACTGTGGCAGTTCGTCTTCTGAAGTTGTAATCAGATTCTTGAGAACTGCAAACTGAGCTGATATATTTTCCGTCTCCTTACAGCGAGTGTCTATTTTTTCATAAAATCTGTCAATGCACTCCAACATCGATCTTTTCAATTCTTCATTCAACGTCAGTAATTCATCTTGAACCATCTTCCTCCAGCCATCATTTTCTTCTTACTGACGATTCAGCCATTTTTTTACCAGAATCGTCTCAAAGAAGGTTGCTTGGCGAATTAATATATCATTTCAAGGAGAACAAAAAGCATATGATTGTTATAATATGGATACATTCGGTATAAATGAAACATATTAACGCTCAATTACATGCGTAATTGATTAGATGAATTGCACAACGCGCTAACTTAAATTGCGGGAAACACCATGTTGTTGAAAAAACTATTTACTTTAAAAGTATTCAAATTTTTACAGACAAAACACTAAAATGATAATAAATAAACATTCATGAACAGGAAATGGAACATGAAAAAGCCATATTTCTAAATTTAATGTACACACGTTTTTCTCGTACACACAGAAAGTTCCCATGTTAAGTCTAAGGGGAGCTTGGAAAAAACCGCATCGGGCGGTAAAAAAGGTCTCTAAACCAATCAGACAATATTTCTCGTACGTCGCCACTCTTATTATATAGTCACTCTAGTACAAACTAAAGAGACTTACTAAAGAGTTTTAATACGTATTATGTTGACTTATTGAAGTTAATTGTCAGATGAAGTTTTTAAACTCGTTTTTTTAATGTGTGTTAGTGGTTATATTATAAGGTTGCGTGTAGTTTCACTTTAACTCAGCTAACACAATAAAACGATAAAGCCTGATAAAACAAATCCTTATATTTATTACGTCATTTCAGAGTCAGCGGTTAAGCCTATCATTAGAACACTAGCGGCTGCGAGGCAAGTCAAGAAGTGACTATAGCCAACGCTGTTGCCAACTATTGTCAGTTGAATAATTACATTTATATTTTCTTATCTTGCCACAACATTACTCCCTTACCAGTAACTAAGTTACGAAGTATAGGAAGCATGCAACAGAAAATACCCAGTAACATTAATGCACATTATAACCATAACAAGAGATTACCTATAACAATAGATTTTCTACCTAAGCACCCTATGTATGAATTACAATAATAACAACACATATTTTAAAGTTAGGTGCTTATTAACACACAACAAATAATATCATAGTATATTTTTCAGAGTGTTATATTTAGTTTGACCTTTTGTAATTTATATACAATTCAGATTCAGCACTTCTGCTTACATTGTGATTACTTGTACCTACCACAAGACCAACACAAGTGATAAGCAAATTGAAATTAATAATGCAAATGCCATTATATTAATATGCTACTGTATACACAATTACACACTATAATAGTTGTTCAAAAAATAATTAACACATGAATTCAAGGGTTATTAAAACAAGAAAAATTACACAAAAATAAATAAATACAAAACACTATAATAGTAATAAACATTAGATAAGAAAACAAACATTCAATACAATATACCAAATATTCCAGCAATAGTTTAATATTACAATAGATTCAGATTTATGTTTGGAATCTAACTGGAAGTTTTATTTTTCTACCACAACGAGAGTATGTTGGGGGTTTAATTTTATCAGTTGTTTCTGGTAAAGGCTGATCAGCAATATTATCAAATGGTAAATCACCAGACACAACTGGCATGTCATTTTTAATAAGATACGCAGGTTTGAGCCTATCAATGGAAATTTTGACATCTTTACCTTTAATTTGCACTGAAAAATATTTATCATGCCTTTCCATAACACAAAAGGGACCATCGTATGCTGGCTCCAGTGGTTTTTTCACTCTATCCACTCTCACAAAAAACATGGGAACAGGATGTTAAATCCTTATGTACAAATATTTTGTGTTGTGTATGTTGAGTCTTTATTGGCTTTAACATAGCCATATGCTGTTGTAACTTATATGGAAAGTTGTCAGGTTCTATATTAACACTAGGGTTGTCAAAAAACTCACCCGGTAGCCTAATATTAGTGCCATATATCATTTGAGCTATTGAATGATTGGAATCTTCCCGAATAGCTGCTCTACACCCTAACAGAACTGTAGGGAGTACATCCGTCCATTTAATATTATTGTGTGCTTTTATAGCGGTCTTTAGGGTTCGATGAAAACGTTCAATCTTTCCATTGCATTGAGGATGGTACGGTGTGGTATGCAGTATTTTAGCACCACAAATTGTAGCCAAGCTTTTAAAGACTTGCGAAGTAAACTGTCTACCTTGTTCAGTAATTATAGTATGAGGTGTTCCAAATCTGCACACCCAGTTTTCATAGAATGCTCGACTCACTGACTCAGCTGTGATATCCTCAAGTGGAATTACTTCCATCCAACCTGAGAATCTATCTATGCCTGTCAGGCAATAAACCTTGCCGTTAGAGGGTGGCAAGGGTCCAATGAGGTCAATATGGACAACACCAAAACGAGCATCAGGTTCTAAGAATTCACCAAACTTTGATTTGGTATGTCTGGTTACTTTAACCTTTTGACAGTTCACACAGGTTCGTGCCCACTCACTTGTTTGCTTCTTCATTTCTGGCCATATAAACCTGGCAGTCATCTGCTTGACAGTGGATCGAATGCCAGGATGGGATAAACCATGTATTTGTTCAAAAATTTTCTTCCGAAAAGGTTGTGGTTTGTAAGGCCTTATATTATTGTGTGATGTGTGTATAACACCATAAAGGTTTTCCTGATGTCAGTACATATTGCTTGAAATTGAGTGAGTTGTTACTATTTATTAGCTCTTTCAATTCTTGATCATCATGTTGTTCTGTTGCCAGTTGATCAAAATCAATTACAGATATCTCCTCAATTCTGGAGAGAGCATCTGCAACAATATTATCTGTCCCACTAATATGATTTATGTTTGTTGAAAATTGAGATATATATTGCAATTGTCGCAGCTGTCTTGGCGAGGCTTCTCATTTTTTTGCTTAAATGCATAAATTAAAGGCTTATGATCTGTAAAAATTTGGAATTCTCGTCCTTCAAGCATATACTTAAATTGCTTTACAGACAAGTAAATGCCTAACAATTCACGGTCATAAGTACTATATCTTTTGTGTGTTTCATTTAACTTTTTGGAGTAGAATGCTATTGGTGCCCAGTGTCCTTCTTCATACTGTTGTAACACAGACCCTATTGCCCAATCTGAGGCATCAGTGCACAAAGATAATGGACATTCAGGTTTAGGAAAACTTAACAGAGCAGCATTTGCCAAATCCACCTTACACTTCTCAAATTGTGTTATTGCTTCTTCAGTCCATGGGACCTGCCTTCTATCTTTTTTCTTGGCACCCTTCAGCATTTCATGTAAAATGGCTTGCGTTTGTGCATCGTTTTTTAAATATCTACGAAAAAAATTGATCATACATAAAAAGGTTCTCAGGTCATGAAGAGTGGACGGCAACTTATAGTCCAAAATTGCTTGAACTTTGACTGGCAGAGGACGCGAACCAGCAGGGGTAATAAGATGTCCTAGGAACTCTATTTCTTGCACTCCAAAAACTGATTTTGAGATGTTAATACAAAGGCCATATTTATCAAGCTGGTCAAATACTTCTCTGAGATGGGTCTTATGTTCCTCTTCAGAGGAGGAGGCAATTAAGACATCATCCAAATATGGAAAAACAAAAGGTAAACCTTGAAATACTTCATTCACAAAACGTTGGAATGTAGAAGGGGCATTGCAAAGTCCAAAACTCATAACATTGAATTCATACAATCCAAATGGAGTGATTACAGCAGTCTTGGGTTTATCCTCTTCTGCAATTGGGATTTGGTAATATGCTTTCAAAAGGTCAATTTTGGAAAAAATTTTCTTTCCACTTAAAATTAAATGAAAATCCTCTATTCTAGGAATTGGATACCTATCTGGAACTGTCTGCTCGTTTAGGCGTCTGTAGTCACCACAAGGTCTTAAAGTTCCATCTTTTTTATTCACTAAATGCAGTGGACTGGCCCACTGTGACTTAGATGGCTTAATGATTCCATTTTCAAGCATGAATTGAAACTCTTGCTTAGCCATATTCAGTTTCTTTGCGTCAAGCTGCCTTGCACGGGAGTATACAGGCTGTCCTTTAGTGGAAATATAATGTAACACGTTATGTTTAACTATTTTGCTTAACAGGTTTGATTTAGTAATATTTGGATATAACGATAACAAATTTGAGTACTTGCAGGATTTATTTAAGGTGCTAATGTTGTCTTGATCTTGAATGGCTGCAATTTGCCCACATGTGGAAAGGTTTGTTATTCCATCAATCAACTTTCTGTTGTGTATATCTATGAGTAGTTGAAATTTATTTAAAAAGTCTGCACCAAGGATTCCTTTTGAAACTTTTGCTACCACAAAAGGCCATTGGAATGGACGCCGCAAACCCAAATCTAGTGTAAGCATATGAATTCCATATGTAGGGATTTCAGTCCCATTTGCAGCATACAGTTTATAATTAGAATCACTGCTTCTATTCGTTGAGGGTGGGATTATCGAGACATCGGCCCCGCTGTCCACCAGGAACTGACGACCTGTGTTCCTGTCTTTTACAAACAGACGGTACTTGCGGTTATCAGGTTCATTCGCAGTAGGCCTAACCGCAGACTCTACTGCATGGAGCGGTTTTCCGGCATTTTCCAGCTACATGGAGGCTTGCATTTTTCAGGAAGGCAATTCTTACCAAATCTGTAATGGTAGTAACAGAATTTTCCATTTGGTTCATAGCGTTTCCTGTATCGGCTCCGGCTCTGTTGTCTATAATGTGAACGATTGTGGTCTCGACAATTCCTTTGGTTACTCAAGGCGGCTACTTGTAACTCTAGGGAAGAGATCTTCGCCATCAGTTCCTCCACGATATTAGGAGTCTGCTGTTGGACAGCAGCCAGGTCTGAAGCTCCAGGGTTCATTTCAATAATTTTGTCAGCCATAGTGGCTAACTTCTCCAAAGCTTCTTCTCTCACGATCAGGATATTTCTCACTGATGTTGGCATCTTCTCCAGCCATAAGGTACAGAGGGCCTTGTCGGAGAATTCACTTCCTCCGAGGGATCGCATTTTTCTTAGCAGTTGACTTGGAAGCGAATCGCCTAATTCCAAACCAGTGAGGAGTCTCTTAATCTTCTTATTTTCACTCTCCTGGAACGTGTTGAGCAGTCTTTCTTTGGCCGCAGAGTATTTTTCAGTTGTCGGGTCTTTAACGATGTCCCAAATGTTTTCAACAAAACGTGGATCAAGTTGGGCAACGAGGTAGTTGAATTTTGTTTCCTCGGCCTTAATGCCACTGATCTGGAACTGTGCTTCGACTTGGTAAAACCACATTTCGGGTCTATCAACCCAGAAAGGTGGGATTTTAATGCTCACGGCACTCGCTTCCATATTACTTGTTGCTGAATCTTGCGGATTGTTCGGCGACATTACTGGTAAAGTGAAGTCCGGGTCACCAATGTTAGTGGTTATATTATAAGGTTGCGCGTAGTTTCACTTTAACTCAGCTAACACAATAAAACGATAAAGCCTGATAAAAAAATCCCTATATTTATTACGTCATTTCAGAGTCAGCAGTTAAGCCTATCATTAGAACACTAGAGAAGCGTCTCAATCTCATGATAGTACCTTACGCAAGTCCAACTTGATTGGCTAGTTTCACGGGCTTGGCTTCACTTGGATATCTCGCCAATCTGATTGTTGCAGTAACCATTTGATTTTGAATATGCGCGTTGTTTCGTAGAAATACAATACTTACACTATCGCCTCAGCGTACAGCGTAAGTGTCCGACAAGTTGACTCTGATTTGCTCCTCATTTTCATATATATGTTGTATGGTTGTTGTTAGTAGTATTTCTTGCAAACTTATATTAAAGGGTACTTATACTTTAAAGAGCTTCTTTTCGTAAAGCAACGATAGCCTAACGGCTAAAGTCACCCACATTCAGATTAGCTTCGGCAGCGGAGGATGACTACCCCAGTTCGAACCCAGCTGGCGGAAAACTTTTTAGATCCTCCAAATTATTTTTAAAAAATTCAAATTTAATTCCTTTTCATTCTAATTTACTTTTCCCAATTTTTAATACCCTTTTATATTTTTCCAAGCTTCCGTTGATTTTACATAAATAATCTAAGAACCACTCCTGAACTCACTACCAACTGATATTTTTCGAAAACTTTTTAGATCCTCCAAATTATTTTTAAAAAATTCAAATTTAATTCCTTTTCATTCTAATTTACTTTTCCCAATTTTTAATACCCTTTTTATATTTTTCCAAGCTTCCGTTGATTTTACATAAATAATCTAAGAACCACTCCTGAACTCACTACCAACTGATATTTTTCCGCCCCTCTGCCGTCCCCTTTGCTTTAGGATGATGTTGTCGTATCCACCGCTGGCTTAGGACCATTCTGATGTAACAAAAAGCATACATAAAACACTAACTTATATAATTATTAACTTTTTTATAAAAGGATACAATTTTCGGCTCCCACCTCTACCCACCCATAGCCATGGGTCTGAAAAGAAAAGAAGAAAGCAGAAAAGAAGAGATAAATCGCCAACAACTATAAACCGTGATGACATACGTATCTAGGTCATGTGATCCGATTAGCCAATCAAGTTGGACTTGCGTAAAGTCCTATCATAGGATTGAGGCGCCTGTGAACACTAGCGGCTGCGAGGCAAGTCAAGAAGTGACTATAGCCAACGCTGTTGCCAACTATTGTCAGTTGAATAATTACATTTATATTTTCTTATCTTGCCACAACATGTGTCATAAGTCACCCATTTTTTTAATATAAAAAATAAAAATTTTCCTTTTTAGCACCTCCGTCTGTGATGACACACGGGGCGAACCGCACCCACTCTTCCTACGCCACTGGATCCCTGACCATCACCAATAGCTCGAGTGTGATGCTAATTAAAGAAATACCAAGCTCTCTCTGGTTTGTTTGTTCACACTGAAAATCCCTCTCATAAGGCAGACTTCACACGTTAAAAATCACAGATTCAGGTTCTGCTTCCCAACAGTTGTTATTCTGGACGTTGATAGTTTGTGTGTGTTTTTGCGTGTGTTTTTACTTGTGTCGTAGCACAAGCGAAACTATTCTGCTTTTCATTTCAACGGGAAGTGGTTACCATGGTAACCACAGTTTGTGTAAATGCTGGCATCTTATATCTATGAACTGAATGTTCATTGAAGGGTAAAATAATGTCGACGCAAAATTTTTACGGTGCCTCACGCCTTCTAAATTTTACAAAAGTTATGGCATGCTGTGAGAGTGTAAACCATGTCTAATGAATATGAAAAATCTGAACAGAATGAGTTAACGTACGTGAAGCACTCTGCTATTGATGTGCGGAGTCGGCGTTCATGCCTTCCTAGATCTGGTGAAAATATTCAAACAAGTAATAATGTCACAATTGTTCCTGAAACAAAGTGTATACAAATATATATCAATGGAGATGAACACTTTTCTGGCTGTCGATGTGTTGTCAACAGCAGATATTACCGTAATTTGGATATGTTCCTTAACTACCTGACGGAACGTCTTCAACCTAGTTTTGGTGCAGTTCGAAACATTTATACTCCTGTTAATGGACATTCTGTTGTTAAATTAGATGATTTTATTCCTAAGCATAAATATGTTGTTGCTGGCAATGAACGCTTCAAGAAATTAGATTTTGGGTAGGTGTGTTTGAAGTGAATATTTAAGTTACGTTCTACCCTTGTCATATTTTTCTTGAAATCTTGTTAATTTTTACAAACTTTGTTTCTCTCTGATACTGTTTTATTTTATCATTGACTTCTCTTGTATTAGAATTGTTAAAGATTTACAAGAACAAGTTTTTCAAACCATGCCAGTTTGTTGGTTTCTGACAAGTCAAAAAATTAGGATGACCATAATATGCACTTTAACTTGATTGCTCTCATTTCATTTGCAATTTAAGATTTTGAATATTGTTGAACTAAACATTGTAAACAAAGCATCGTGCATTACGTATTTTTCCCTTGTTAGTGATACTAGCTTTAATGCATTTCATTGACTTCTAAGTAAATAGAATTTAGAAAGGTCCAGCATTACATCCTGATCACCTATAAATTTGTGGTAATTTATGCCATTTCTTTTATAGGTATTCTGATATTGGTGACAAAAGGAACAGAAGAGCCAGATTTAATCCTAAGGTTGTATAAAATTTAAGTTTAGAAAAAAATTTGTTTTGATTTATTTAGTTTATTTTAAATCGAGGTGACAGGAATATAATGGAACACTAGGGCTAATGTGTCGTGTATTTTGATCTTGACTGGCAGAATAGAGTTCAATTTCTTCTAAATGTGGTCAACTGGTATAGTGGTTAAAGTGTTAGCCTCTAGATCGTTAGGTTCCTGGTTTGAATCCGAGTCCGGGCATGGATGTTTGTAAGCGTATGGTGTAGAGGTGGCTGGTGCACCTTAAATCTGTCGTGGCCGAAAGTCCTCACGTTGGGTTGGTGTGGAAGTTTGGAGAGTGGGGTGCCAGCTCAGGTGTTGTTTCGTCATCTGACCGTGGTTCAAAATTACGAGGTGTTGTCCTCGTATTTTTCCCTTAAGGGACTGATCGCGGACCGTCGTCAATAGCCCGTTGTGTTGCTCTAGTACTCCGTTAACTAAAATTACCATTACCATATCTTCTAAATGTGAAATCCTTAATGTGTGCTTGCTTTGAACCATGTAATTATATATTTGTAGATCTTAGGACACTATTTTTTTAAGAGTCGAAATAAAAAATCTATCTTGATAAGTTTTATTGTTGTTGCATATTGTTTAATCAATATTTAAATTATTTTCAATTTTGTTATTTATGATCCTTGGTACATGGTTAGTTTAAAATAATCAGAGATATCTCATGAGAAATCTTAAGACATGTGTTTGATAGAGCAAGTAGAACTTATTCCTGTTTTGTTCAAACAGCTTTTTAAACAAACACACTAATTCCAGCTTACTGCATTAAACAATTGTTTTTTACATAAAATAACTTGTCAGAATACATATTTTCATGAATATGTTATGCATTTTTTAATGTTCAGTTCATCACCATAGGAAATATTTATTACCTTGGAACAATTAATTTCAATCTTTTACGTCTCATAGTATGGATAAACTAGTTACTGAAATTCTGTGGTACACCAAAAAATGCCTTACATTTTTTGCTGAGTTGATAGTAGGTAATATAATTTTGATTCATTTACAAAAATAAATAGTAATTCCCCACCTTTTTTGCTCCAAAGTTACTTTCTAAATAATATTTTTGAAATATTTATTTATAATACTTTGAAATAAAAAGTAATACATACTGAAAATTATTTGTCGGTGTATTAAAAATATGAATTAGTACTTGAAATAATTTGTGAACACACTTGTCAACTGTTCAAAACTAAATTATTGAAATTAAATAAATTTTACAAAATGTAAACTGTTTACCATTAGTACAGCAGATCTGGACTGTTCTTTCAGTACTCTGGTTGTAAATCACTTCTTAACCCATTGTCGAAGAACAATTTTTCTATGCAACAGTATGCATAATGAAGCATGCTATGCCTCAAGCATTTTCTGATCATTACATTTTTGACATTTATTTAAAAGAAACATTTTATTTAAAAGAAAATCAAAGTTTAAGAAGCCTTGTGAAACTGGTTCATTTCAGAAGGGATTGTTTATTCATCCCCTTATTAGTGGTAGACAGGATCAAACTTATCCTTTGGTCTCTGGTAAGCTAATCTAATAGCAACTGCATCTATTCCTGGTTTGAAACAACAAAGATGTGTGTTATGATTTTGCATCAGACTGTTGAATTATTATTTATTGTGTTGGGTCTTCTGTTTTATTAAATGCTGTCACCATGAATTAATTTATGACTATGTTTTGATGTTTAATTTATGATGACTTACTGTGAAAGACTATTTAAAAAATAGTTTTTTAATTGATATTTAGCAGTATTTAGTTTTTAAAATTGTATTAAGTGTTTAATTTACTTAAAATTGAAAGGATGTGTATGTGTAATATGTGATCAAGATTTTATTATTTATTAAAGGTATAAAACATCTTTTTTTTGTCATATATATTTTTGTTTTTAGCATGAATTAAACAAAACTAATAGTATTTTCGTATGTTTATATTATTTCAGAAACTTGCAATATTTTTCATGAATTTAATTTTATTTATTCTTATTTTAGAACAAGTTTAAAGTTGCAAAACCTAAAACCCTAAGTCACAGCTCTTTAACTCTTTAGTAAGTATTATATTTTCTGTTCTAGATCTATAACTAAATCAAATACCATAAATTCAGGGTTATTTTTCTATTGCCTAAGCACCATTCCTTAACTTTTCTCTTAAATTGGCATGAACTTGACTTTACCTTATGATAGTGTTACTGTAGTTTTCAGCATTTTACTGTTTCTTTAAATATTTACTAAATATGCATAACACAGTCAGCACGTCAAAAAAATAATTATTTGCTCAATAGTCTTTTCCCCAGGCTCATTCCTGAGGTATGAGTTGCCCATGTATAAACTTCAGTAAGTCACCCCTTCCTCACAAAAACATTTGGTTTTATAGGAACGCCCTTAATCAAACACATATTTAGAAAATTATTTTGGATGTCTCAGTCAACCCTGTGCTAAAGATGTCAATCGTAGCATTGTTTACTAGGGATGGGCAAATCGATTCTTTTGAAAGATTCGATTCATTTGAATCAAGTCAGTTGAAAGATTCGTTC
Source organism: Metellina segmentata (assembly GCA_947359465.1). Lineage (NCBI taxonomy): Eukaryota > Metazoa > Arthropoda > Arachnida > Araneae > Tetragnathidae > Metellina > Metellina segmentata. Next base: position 34,387,352 of record OX375872.1, read on the forward strand.
AAAAGAGTCATTCACCGGAAACAACTCACTTGGTCTTCTGGTACATGCAGCGCCACCTGTTGTTGAATTTTCGTATATGTCGTGCTTTTTGTACTGTTGGAGAGGGTACCTCGGCTTCTTCGAATCCATTTGTGGGATGGGAATATTTTCCCCAAGCCTTGATTTCCACCCATTCATCAAATGAGGACTCTGGGGTTTGTAAAACTAGTTTCGTTGCATTCTTTCTGAGAAACCATGATTGAAGTTGTATTTGTATTCATACTTTGCATTAAGCTTTTCTTATCGTTTAAATTTTACCTTAACCTTCGGGGAAGGATAATAGTTCTGCTTTCAGAAGTCTGTGTGTAGTAGGAAAATTTTACTTTTAAGTCCGTTCTAATACTTACATTGATCAAATTGCAGTCCAGTGTCATTATAAAAAATGTAATGTAATAATTAGAACTTAAATTAATTTCATCAATGTCTTGTAAGGCATTCAAAATTATAAAATGAGATTAATTAAATTGTAGCTATCAGTTGGAATTGCATACTGTCAATGTTCCTTTTGTGAATATACTTGAATTAAACACATTTTTTGCATGCATCAGTAGTTTAATCAGATGTTTCATTTTACCGCGAAGGTGACATGTCTCGCAACCGGGGCTAGTCTATGGTTAGGGTCTGCCTCCCCCAAATGAGAGATAAATATAACGAATACATTGATAATCTTTGTAAAGAAATAAATAAAATTAATTATTCAGGTAACATTCATAAATATGTAAAACAATTATTATTTTGTATCCTTCTAATAATTTCTCCAAGTTGGTGCCATTTTCTCAACCATTAGCGCATGTAAATACTTTAATATCTAGGTTTTGCGAGATATATTATTGTTTTTTGCTTTGTAGATCACATACTATTAGCGTCATAATATTTATACTGAGTAATTTACTCAGTTGCATGATCATTTAATTAATGAAAATCTAACATCTTATATGAAGCTCATATAGAATGAGAAACTTTTTAATGACTCATATTAAGTAGAGAATAATTTTCAAAGTAGTAAATAAATTATTTCAAAACAGGTAAGTAGTTGAATTAACGCCCCACTAGAGCAACACAACGAGTTGTTGTCAACTGTTCGGGATCAATTCCGAAGTGAAAGGTCTACGAACATCTCGTTGCTTTGATCTATGGTCAGATGACGCTGGTATCCCTCTCTCCAAACTTCCACACCATGCCAATGTGAGGACATTTGAGGCCACTGCACAATTAACATGCACCAGCCCACACGTACACAACAGTCTTTGGTTGAATCAAGTATCCAACTCACAACCCTCCAGTTGCCACTCCGATACTCTTCCAACCAGGTTGTTGCGGCCCCATCTCAAAATACAATTGCTTTTAATCTTGTTCTTAAACATTTTTGTTTTCGAGAAGATAATAAATTCATTTTTGGAAATTAGAGAAAAAGTTTTCATAGTTGCAGTTTATTTAATCCATTAAAATTACTGCACAATTTTAAATTCATAAAATATGAAGAAATTCCCAAAAGGAAATCTAAAGAATAAAATCAAAGCAAGAAAAATGGAATGAAAATTCTTCAACTCAAATAGAATCAAGAGTTGACTCCCTAATATTCTTGAAAAAGTCTGTTGGGTTGCTCTACTGCAAAGCGTCCTTAATTCAACCTTTTAACATTTAAAAGTCTTACCTAAGATTTGTTAGATTGGTCTAATTTCCTCGGCCGTCACCAACCTATTGTGTTGCTATAGTGCAACGTAAATTCAACTTAACATCCTTGTTCGTCCTCGATAAAATAATAATGATAAAAAAACAGTAGTAAGCACTTTAAATGTAGGTTAAATCTGTAACTTTGAAATAGGTTCTGTTTGTTTTTAAGATTGAACCTCTCACAACTTCAATTTAGCGCACGTTATAACTTTAGGGGAAGACGGGGTACAATGAAACAAAATTTACTAATTATTTTTTCCTATCCACAATTTTGCATGAAAAAAAATATCATTAAAGCATACTTTTAATCTTGTATTTTCCCCATCTAAATCAATTTTGATTAGGTTCTAAACAATATCTTTATGCTTGAAAAATAACAAAAAGTAAATGTCTCACAGTGTTTCATTGTACCCCGTATGCCGGGGTACAATGAAACACTCCAAATGATGCAAGCAATTTTCACCCTATATAGTTTACTTTAGTCACATTCGACTTCATTTAAATTTATGATTTCTCCAACAGAATATATTTCCTTATGTTTCAGTTCACCCTCCTTGATTAAAACATAATCATTTATACAGATACTGCTTGTGTCACACATGTTATGTGTATGGATATCTCATTCTTAGTACTTCAGTGATCAGCTGGAGCTAGAAAATAATCTGATCATTGTCATCTTCAGAGTCTGTAGGAGGTAGTTTGTTTAGAAAACAATACCTTCTTAGTTTTTTTTCCTCTTTTTACTTTCTAATTGCTCAACAAGAGCATTTTTTACTGGCATGGTTAGAACAAAACTCTTTTTTTCTGTTTTCCTACTCTTATCTCTTGGACCTGCCTTGGGGTAAGGTTTTATCTCTCAAGGAGAAATGTATTTCCTCACAAGTTTAGAGCTAGTGCATGGTGTATGAACAGTTGCTGAACAACCTGCAGTTGGTGATTCTGATCTACTAATGGCAAGATCCACTACTCTTCTGTTTCTTGGGTTTTGTCTGTCTGGTCTTCAGTTTCATTAGTCAGCTCTTCAGTTTCATTGATCTGACCATGGAAATAATTTTCAGTAGGACAAGGCCTATCTGATACGTACGAACACAAATAATCTTCTTCACAAAACTTTTCTCTATTGAAAGGCCATATTCCAGTCACTGAAAAACCTTTTGTAATATTTTGTGGAGTGAAAGACTTACAATAAGCAGTGCCAAGCATAGAAGGTGTCTCATAGATAGAGATTGTACGACCTGGATTACACAGCATTCATTCATTTGCAGCTAGATTGAAGAAATTTTTAAGTGACTTGAACACAGTTTTGTCTAAAGGCTGCAATTTGTTACTGATATGAGGGGGCAGGGTTACAACAACAATTCCGTTATCTTTCGTAAAATTTAGACTGGAAATTGTAATATGTGATTCATTATTGTCCATTATTAGTACAGCTGGAATTTCTTTCGAACAGCGTGTATGTGCCTGGAAATGTGTTAGAACATTAACAAAAATATCTCCATTCATCCATCCCGATTTTGTTGCATCATCCGCAGTCCCAGGTGGAGCTCCATGCAACATGCAACTTGAAATTTACTCTAGGAAATACTAAATAATGGGGTATAGAATTTCCCAAAGCATTAATAAATCCACACATAGTAAAAAGAACACCCCTTTCACCAGAAGTTAATTAACCTATTTGTTTTTGGCCCCTTTGACTGATAACTTTAGGATGATTGTGAACTATAGGAAGTGCAGTTTAGGCCTATAAAATAAATAAACTATTCTTATATGTTTTTGAATGTAAACTAACTAACTTACTATTGAAATCTGTACTTTTTTTAAGAAAAAAAAAACAGTTTAGTTTTGCATGCTTTCAAAATTACTGTTTTGATTTGGTGTTGCCTTTTCCTATTAATGTTAGGTGTTGCCATTTCCTTAGTAAAAGTGTTTTATTTATATTAGTGACACCCAGTAATATGTTATTTTATATCAGTGATACCATATTTACCAGTGATATATTACTTCAAGTAAATGCATTCACCCGGGCCACAATGAAACATGTTTCACCCTGTCTGCAAGTGTTTCATTGTACCCCATACTGAGTTTACTAAATTAAAAAAAATTCAAACTTCTAATATATTTTTTTAAATTTTGGTTTTGGAGGTATGAAGACAACAACACAAAGATAACAATGTATAGAAAAATAATTATTACATATAACAACGAGGAAAAAGAAACAAAATTACTTTTAGTAAAGAAACTAACTTTTAATGGTGAAAAACCAATAATCTGCTATTGCTAATGTTGTAGAAGTGCGAATGTATGCAAATCACATCAGTAATTGGAACATATAGTTGCATAACATATATATAAATTGTAACTTTCTCAAAGATTCAAATCACCAACTGATTCGAATCCCCAAAAGAGTTTGTTTCATTCATTTCGTTCATGAACCTTATCACTTTTCAATGAAAAGATAATTGCTAAACCTGAAAATGTAGTAGCCATACAATGGAAACTAGTAACCTACAGACAACCGCCCATAAGGAAATGTAGGGAATAGATGATTCGATTCATTTTGAAGGTAGTTGTTTGACCAATTTGTTCACTTTAAAGATTAGATTCAATTTCGTCCCATCCCTATTGTTTATATTCAACTCTTTCCCTCATTTAACAAATAAACTCATTCAAAAGCACATGACTCAAATCAGCAGCCTTCAAAGTTATAAGGTTAATGACTCAAAAGAGGCCACATGACTCAAAAGCTGATTGTATAAAAAACATTTCATTTTCAGGATTCTCTGTAATGTGGCATTTAAATGAAATGTCAATGAAAATTTTGACGAATATGCAAAATATTTTATCACAAAGCAAAGTAATGTTTTGAACGTATCCAATGTAACCTATAGACGATAAAGATATACAAATGAAAAACATGTAAAATGCTTCACTGTATGTAGATTCAAAAGTACTTTTTATTACAATTGCAAAAAAGCCTATAAAGACTAGATAAGTATTAAATTAATAATAACGTAAGATTCATTGTGCTAGGCATGGTTACTTAAAGTTGAAGGCATACTGCACACACACATGTCTTTCAGACACCCCTTTTTTATTGTGTGCATGCAGCACACTACTTAGGAATGGCCCTACTTTTCCCTATATTATGCTTAGTACCTGTGTACTAAAAGTAATATCTATAAATATTTATTTTACATTAAAATATATGGAATATAAATAAAAAATAAATGTATATATAGTTTTACAGGGTGTCTCAAAACTTCTTATACAAACTTAAAGAGGAGTTTTATATGTAAACCATATTTACATAAGGCTGTAAGTCCTTCTGATTGTTCTGACTTTATCAGCTAACACTAATCTATTAGCTTCCTGATGATAACTATCATTCAAAACTGAATATTTGTTGCTTCTTACAATCATTTTCTATCTTAATGGAGTAAACTCTGTCAATCATCCCACCTTGTGGTGACCTGTTTTTTCCAAAAGAAAATTTTAAATAATTAGAATGGAACCATCCCAAAATGTACCACTACTGATCTATTAGGTAACCATTGTCTTCCCTTTCTAACAGTATTGTGGCTTATGAATTATCAATTTATCTTTTGAAAAACAAATTTGCAATGTATGTGATATATTTTTTTAAGTAGATAAACTGACGAAAACCCTTGTCAAATTGGTATTAAGAAATGAAAAACCTTAAAAAGAACTAATAAAGATCAAAAACTCAGAAAAGATAGCAGAAAATATGGTACTGTTATATTGGTTAAGGCAATCAAGCTTTAAAATTCTGGTTGCACGGACATGTACATTATGTCAAAAGTAAGGAAATAAACAAATCTGTCATTGATCAACTCTGTTAGGAATTTGTATCACAAGTTGGATTTCAAACAAGCAAAAATGGTTCAATCTCTGATCTATTCTTGAGCTAAACGTCAGAGAAGCCTTATCGACTATTTTTACATAGTCTTAAAGGCTTCTCTGATGTTTAAGAGTCTTAGGCTTATCTTTATAGCCTTAAGCGACTATTTTTACATAGTCAAACACAGTAGAGCTTTCCTGCCTTTAGATGCAGCCTAGAAAGCTTAGTTAAAATGTAAGTTGTAGCAACACTATTCTAGAATAACTTATTTAAATTTGTGTTTTATTTTTGTGACTTACTTATGTCCTGATGATTGTGGATATCTTGCTCCACCAAAATGACCATTGATGATCTTTTTGAAGTTTTTGATCTCTATTACTTATTGTTTTGAAGGTTTTGCATTTACGGTTTTCCTATAAGTAAAAGTTGTGTTATCTCTCTATATTGAAAACTTGCCACAACATGGTCAGCATGGCATTACCAGTGACAGTTCTTCTAGTGGGGTCAGGTTTCCCATTTAATGTTCCCATCATGCATTCCTATTTAATTGCCAAGAGATCCAATACATGACATTACATTCAGGAGCGAAAGACGAAAGGTGAAAAATTTGACATGATTCCAAAGGCTGACATCTGTGGTGTAATCTGAGGTAATAGTGACACTTGTGACGTCAGAGGGCGAAAATAGCAAAATCGTGTTGCTTCTTCATCTTTCGGAATAGAAGAAAAAAGGGTGAAAAAACTAATAAATTTATTTTAAAATGTCCTAGATAAAATTTTAAAATTTGGGTGCACAATAGAAAAATTGCAAAAAATTTGTACTACCTGTGTGCCAAATCTCATTGTAAGTTCCATCTATTGGTCAGGACAGTCCACACACACAAACACTTCCTTTTACAATAGTAGAGAAAAATTACCTCCACTGCCACCACAGGATTGAAGACTAGCTTTATTCGCTCGATTCTTAGACTGTTTCTCGAGAAAGTACAGATAAGAAAATTACGAAATCAACATGGTTTATTCAAAATTGTACAGGGAATAAGATGAAAAAGACTTTTTACGATGCTGCTAATAGTTTAGAGTGCATTAAGTGTTGTAGTTGAAAAAAGCGAAATTTCTAACGCGAGTGAGCAAAATATGTACTAATTTTCAGTCTTCAGTTGTGATTTTTTTAAAGTATCTCTAAACGTGAATTTTTGCAACAATTTAAATTTGGTTCCTGATGGTTAGGGTTTGGCAAGTTGGGAGCGGGGCCCCCTAGTATATATTTTTTATGAAGCATATCTACAATCTACTCTATATGAAGCATATCTTTTTATTAAGCATATTTCTCTATATCAATGTCTATATAATTTTTAATTGTATTTATAGTTTGTTCCAAAATGGTAACCACAAAATGAAGCCATGCAAATTGAATCTTTTACCTCAAGATCTTGAGAGCCTTGATTTTATATATGGAAAGATTTGTGAGACGTTAAAGTGGGGCCCTGTTAAGCGGTAAGTTGTGACGTATAAATAGTATTGCTATTGGACACTTATATTGATGAATGCTCCTCCCATATTTTGCTTTCAAATCCCTTTTGTATCTTAAGTAGCACTTCCACCCTTTTACACCAACACTACTTTCAAGAATTGTGTAAGCATGAAACCAAAGAAGATAATCAGGCTATTTTTTTTAACCTTTATCTGACCTTAAATTACAGCAAAAGATGAAAAAGGAATAAAAACATTTCTTGGGTGATTAATCCGCTATAGGTTTTTAAAGACTAATCAATCTAGAACTGTTTTTTCCAAACTTTCCCAGACCAGGGTCCTCAACAAAGTTTCAAGGGGTTCATAGAAAGCATTCAATATTTCACTAGGCAAAATAGAGAATTTCTGGAAAATGTAAAATATTTCTATATTTTCTCAAATTTTTTATGTTTTAAAACTTTTCTAAAAATGATTATATTGAAATGTCTAATATATGCACTGAGCAATTGAACTTGCTGCTAAGAAAAGTATTTCCCAGTAATTAGTGATTGCAGTATTGCTCAACAGTCCTCAATAATACCATAACTGTATAAAATCAATTTCTAGTATATTGTGTAGAAAGACTAAATACATGCTTCACAAGTTGCAAAAGTACCCTCCACTGGAGTCTACTATTGTGACCATCCATTTGCAGCATGCACTCTCACTGCCAAAAGTTTGCACAGAGAGGAAAATGTTAATTTCCAGAAGCCAATCTGAATTTGAGAGGCTGCAATTTGCTACAGAGGTAGATGGAAGTATGCAAATGTGTTATGTAACTGCCAATCATGGTTTCCTGGCGAGATATATGCAAAAAGGCAGTGGTATAAGAAGCCAGCATTGTGAAGGGTTAGAGGAGTTACATGTAAGTACTGATAAAAAAGTGCTTAGAACTTTCGTACGATTATTTTTCAAGCTAGACGTGTTTCTATGGCTTCCAGAAGACTATTGGCAGATAGTGAGAGCTGGCGTTCTGTGGGTTGCCTTGAAGCAGGGCAATCAATCACTGATGTTGCTCTTTTCTTTGGCGTTCATCATTCTGTCATTTTACGATAATGGAAACAATTCCAAACAAGGCAAACAGTTGTCTGAAGACCTGTGGACGGACGGACGCCCAAGGGTTACAACCCGTGTGAAAGATCGATATATTACTGTTGTAGCGAAGAGTGACCTCCACATGTGTGACATCTATGGTTGCAGCCTCCATTGGTAAGACGATATCTGCCACTACTGTGCACCAAAAGGCTACACATGAATGAACTGTATGCCTGGGTACCACGAGTTTGTGTTGTTCTATCCGTCCAACCAAGAGGGGCACGATTAAAGTGGCGTTGTCTACATGTGAATTGGACTGTGTCTGATTAGGCTAACGTTATGTTCACGAATGAGTCGAGATTTGCCCTGGAGCCAGAAGACAAACGTGTAAGTGTCTGGAAAGAACAAGGCAGACACAATCAGCACCAGAACATCATCGAGCATCACGAATTCCGAGGTGGAAGCATCATGGTGTGGGTAGGGATTTCGTTGGGATATCGCACCGACCTGCACATCTATAGACAGGGTTCTGTGACGGCTGTCCAGTATTGGGATAAAGTCCTAGAGCCCACTGTAAGATTGTACGCTGCAGCAGTTGGTCAATTCTTTTGTTTTAAAGAATGATAATGTGTGTCCTCATAGAGCTGGCATCGTCTATGACTTCCTGGAGAATGAGGTGATTGCACGCATGGTATGGCCGGTGTACTCGCCCGACCTTAATCCCATTGAATATCTTTAGGGTGCCCTCGGCCTGGCTGTGTCTGCACGTTTCCCACCCCAAGCTACTCTCTGAGTTACAAACTGCTCTACTGGAGGAATGGTGATTATTTGACTCAGGGGTGGTTGATCACCTCATTGAAAGCATGGTCACATGCTGTAAGCTTTGTATGAAGATGAGGGGTGCTCACATAACCTAATAATGTCAGTTTTGTTTATTTGTTTTGGATATAAATATCATTTTGTTAATGACTCCAATATGACTTCATCTTATAATTTATGAAAATTCAATATTGTTTTCATCTTTGTATTTAATTATTTGTTTTGTTTCATGCTTAAACCTAGTTGCTACTTTCCTGCCGCATTTCATGTCAATCAAAGTTGTCCTTGTCATTTTTTTGCATTTTACTTTTCGTGCTTAACTTTTGGCAGTGAGTGTATTTACAGTTCTTCTACACTAGACATTCATACTAGAATTCTAGAAAGTAATTTTTTAACTATGGCTGCATTGCAGCTGGGTTGCAATACATGGATAATCAGTCAATTTGTTGGTGGGTTATCAACCAATCTCTCCCTTATGTTACAAAATTCTTTGATAAATCGTTTAATAGAAGTTCAATAAGCTTAAAGTTTTCACAAATGCAACTGACTTTTGGTTATCTGTTACTAGCTACTGCATGGCCAACACAGCGTTGCCCATCATACTTCTTTTCGTGGGGTCAGGTGTGACCACTGCTCGCTAACTCCCAGTTATTGCTACGAATTCGTAATACATCCATAATGGCACCAAATGGAAATTAGTAGCCTATTGGAATTAATTCCTTGGGAATTCCAATTTGGTTTGCGATTATGAATATCATGAACTATGGTTTGCTTCACAAATTGGATAACAGCCATAACGGAGTTGCCTGTGGTGTTGGTTTACTTCGCAAACCAAATAGGAATTCAGCGTGACGTCACAATCTCTTGCGAGAATATAAATGTTCTGAAAAATTATTTATTAAAAGAAAATCAAACGTATAAGGTTTCCATTTGATGTTAAATTTTCTGCAGATTTCAAATCTATTGAAATTTGTAATCTATTTTTAACGATCTCGATTTTACAAAAAAGTACAAAATAATGCCTGCCAAAATGTTTTTTATTTTCTTTGCTTTTTTTTGCTCAAATGGTAAGAGGGCAGGAAATGTAATCTGTTTATTTTTGGAACACGAATGTTGGTGTGACGTCACATTCTCTTGCAAAAATATAAAAGATATTCAATTAAAAAAAAAATTTTATTTAAAGAAAATCATAATTTTAGGTATTGATTTAATGTGAAATTTTCCGCAGATTTCAAATCCGTTGAAATTTTTACTCCATCTGTAATGGTCTAGGAGATAGAAAAAACCCACATAATTAAATTTAAAACTTTGTTTTTTATCGTCTGCTGGAAAATAATTCCTCCGTGCAAAATGAAAACGGAAATGGAAAAAATAAATTTAGAATCTGATATTTTATGCTGTTGCCATTCCAAAGAAAACAATAATAATTAAATTTCCTTAAATTCATTTTTAAATGTTCTAGATTGAATTTTAAAATTCGCTGTGACCCTAAAATTGCAAAAAATGTGGACTGCCTGTGTGCCAAATCCCATTTTTGTAAGTCCCATAGATTCATCAGGATTTTGCTTGCAAGATACAAACAGACAAACCCTTCCTTTTATAATATTAAAAATGACTAACTATCCTGAACTCACAAAAAAAATTTGTATTTCTAAACTATATTTCCCATTACTTATGTGAAATTATATTTTATCAAACAAATTTTACAAATTTTTATCAAACATTATCTAATTGTAAAAGCAATTATTTACACTATTTGTAGATTGGTATTGACAGTACAATAATAGCTTTATTCTTGATTAGGTCTTATGTTCTTATAGACTTATGTTCGGGGCACCAAAGAAATTAAATCTATGATATCAAAATGTTGACAGTCCTCAATCCAGTCTACAAACTTAGTCAATTTTCATGGAATAAAAATTTCTGTAATTTTCAAACACTCAGATTTGCACATTTGATATGCAAATTTGTACTGTGATTCATTGGTTGCTGGGATGGAGAATTCTTACTCTTAACAAGAATCATCATTTATATCAATAAATTAATTAACTAATTTTATTTTTCAGCTGAAATTTTGCTGATAGAAACTTAAAATAAATCTGCATAAGCTTTACATATATCCAAATAACATTTTTTCTTATTCTTCAAAGTTTCATTTCTCATTTAAAAATTATTTTTCTTCTTCTGGTTTTAGGCTCTGCTTGTTGAATGGAAAACCAGTAAAGTCTATAGAGGAGCTAGTAAATAATCATTCCTATGTTACAGTACGAAAGCATGAGGTTTTTAAAATTGGCTCTTATGGATGTTTTAAAAATAGTAGCTCTGCTAGAGAAAAATATTTGTAAGTACTTATACAAACTTTCATTATCCTACATATGTATGCGATAACTAATCTATGTAGATTTAGATGCTGGTAAGTTCTATTTTTGTATGTTCTAATATTTGAATCATCACTACACCTTCAAAATATCCCAAGTGTACATGGAACAATTCCATTGATATTACTTTGCCTGTGTATTACTTTTTTTTCTGTCAGAAATAGGCTGGTATGTTTCTAGTACAATGTTTTGTGATCCGTCTTTTGTGGTACTATATTTTTTACTTCATATTCCTTGTTGAATCACTTTAGAAGTCAACAATGATTAATACATAACAATTCATTTTGCTAATTATAGAAACTCAGAAATTGCACATTTCAATCAAAATAATGTCGAATTTGTAAGCCATTATGTACTAAAGACTGAGTAAAATTTTTAAAATATTCTTGTGCTGCTTAAAATATTAATTTTAAGAGCATTAAATATTTTTCTGTAGTAAATGTATGTAATTATAGTTGTTCGATATATAAATTTAGAACTGATATAAACTTTGAATGGAAGTATGTTTAAATTCAATTCGAGTTACAAGAAAAAAGAATATATTTGTATATTTAATTATTAAATATTTGGATAAACCATTTATTTTAAATTTATTTTAGCATCTTATTTAATAGCCATATCTATTGTACAATTGAAAACAATATTCTATGGATATTTTTCTACAGATTTTAGTATAAAATTATTATTACCAAAAAAGTACCCTTTTCATCTTTCTTTGATATATAACCACAGCAGCAAATCAATAATACATTGGTTGAACTGTTAGAAACTACTTTTGGGTATGTTATATTATCTTAAAATCTTAACACATGTTTTTTTTTATGAAAATGCTGTTTTATACACTTTTTTATAAATTTAATCTTTTGGTTTCTACCAACATTTTCCAGCATTCACCAGCCGTCTCAAAAGTCATCTGTGATAGCAACTAGGTCATCTGAAGTTCACTCATTATCCTCTGCTCAATCATTCAAATTAGCTCATCCCTTATCCAGTTGCAGAAGTAATAGGAAACTGCCACTATCACAATCTGCAGCAAAAAGGGAGCCAAAAAAGAACCTTATAAATCAGTCTGACTTTGTAGATGGCTACCAATATTTTAATGCATATGAAAATGTGATGCTCAAGAGTAATTCTGCCAAAAATGATTTTGTAAATAAAACTAATCTAGATTTAGATGCTGGTAAGTTCTATTTTTGTATGTTCTAATATTTGCATCATCACTATACCTTCAAAATATCCCAAATGTACATGGAACAATTCCATTGATACTATTATGCCTTTGTATTACTCTTTTTATTTCTGTCAGAAATAGGCTGGTATGTTTCTAGTACAATGTTTTGTGATACGTCTTTTGTCCATGAGATTGTAGCATATTTTCTACATGAGATTATAGAAATTGTTTAATATATCTCAGCTTATTGAGGAAGTTTGAATTAATGTTAATTTTTAAGCATCAAAACAAGGGTTCAAACCTTTTTTGATTCTAAAAAGTGTGTAAGCCACTGATAAATCTATGGGCTGTTACAATTAGGTTAATTTAATACACCGACTGGTCTGGTGCTTAAGGTGTTAGCCTCTAGATCAGAAGGTTTTCCTGGTTTGAATCTGAGTCAGTGCATGAATATTTTTAAGCAGATGTTGCATTTTAAATCTGTTGTGGTCGAAAGACCTCAAGTTGGGTTGTTGTGGAAATTTCGAGAATGGAGTGCCATCTCTGGTGTTGCCTCGTTATCTGACCATGGTTCAAAATTATGCAGTGTTGTTCTCGTTCTTTCCTTTAGGGGATTGATCCAGGACCATCGTCAATAGCCCGTTGTGTTGCTCTAGTACTATGTTAATTAAAATTACCATTATTTTAATACTTGTAATTTTTAAATGTTTAGAACAATTTTATGTAAAACATTTTGTTAGTTCATTTTAAAACGAAAAGTATTAATAAGTTATTAGAAAGCATTGAATGCAGTATAATTTTAAATCTTAGCATAAAATGTTACATATTAGCAGGAAGGTACATTTTTACAGACTATTCTGTTTAAATTTGTATTTCATTTCTTCAAGCAATATTGCATTATCAATTTTAGGCCCATTAATCCCTGAGAATAATTAACTTTCAAAGTGTGATCAATGCAAGAAATATTCTTTAAACAAATGCAGATTCTTCATTCCAACTTTTGATGTAGCAGTATTCTACTCAAAGTCACTAGATTTAAAGTTTTTTATTTTATCACTTTTTTATGAATCAATATTTTAATTTGACAGTTATTTGCAAATCTGAGTAGTTTAGTAAATCTGAATTATTTATTTTATAAATTATTATACATTATTATTAAAATAATTTTGCATTAAATTGTCGTAGCTCTTTCATTTACAATATTTGATTTTCCTTATTATCTTGTTAAGTCACTAACCAAAAATGGCCTTGAAATTGGAGTATTCTCTTCTGTTTAATTTTTTAATCATAAATCCATCAAAAATTATTATAATTCATTCAATATTAATGTCAGAACTTCCTAAATACTTCAAGAGTTCTAATTTATAGTTATAAAAATTCTGCTCAGAATATTGTAATTCTCAACTATTTTAAAATTTAAAGAAAGTTACAATTGGAAACTATCTAAACCTTTGAATTGAATTGAACTGAAAGTACTTTGATGTTTGTGTCTTTCTGAAAAAAAATAATCAGATAGCTCAAAATCTTGAGTCAAACTATCCAGTAATAAAAATATTCTCTTCGATATCAAAATTCTTCAGAAATTGTGTTTTTTGGAAACTAAGACAGTGTTAAATTATGCAGAGCAGTGGAAATGTCTTATCTGCAATATCAGATTAAAAAAATTCTTAATATTTATGTAATCTACTGAAAAATATAAGACAAAATAAATTGATAATACCTGATACAAAGTTTGAGTAAATTCCTCAATTTTAACCCTCACATTTATGCACTGAGAGAATCCAAATGAATGAATGCAAATGAACCTCAACATGATTGAAAATGGTAATTTAATTTCACGCAACTCCTTATAAGCTAGACCTGGTGCACATAAAATCGGTTGTGGCCTCAAATGTCCTCACGTTGATGTGGTGTGGAAGTTTGGAGAGTGGGATGCAGGTGTGGCCATGGTTCAAAATTATGTGGTGTTGTCCTCATATCTTTCCCTTTTGGATTAATCCCGGACCGTCGTCAACAGTCCGTTGTGTTGCTCTAGTTCGACGTTGATTAAAAATACCAATATGTTCTAAGCTAGACTGTTTGTAAATTGTTCTGTACAACTTTATTTAATGAGGTACTTGCTGATACAGTGTGATGTTTTAAACCCACATATTGTAGATAAACTACTTTAATGATAAAGAGATCATAACTGGTTAAATAAGCACATGTAGAAACTTATAAATATAATGTAAACTATTTTGTTGTAAAACTATTGATAAATTTTGTTTGTGGTAAATTAATTTTGTAATATTTTGCATTTTTCATGATACGTTTTACTAAAATAGGTTATTTTAGTATTGTTTTCTATTGAAACAATTCCATTTATGCTGTATTTATTTTAATATACAGATATAAAATAGTGTAATACTTTTATCATAGTATTTTAGTATTTGTCAGCATCATTAAAATCAATTCCTGTATAATACAGAATAATTTTTATTTAGATTTAGGTGGAATATTTCGATCCAAAATGCAAAATAATCAAACTATTGGAGCTGCTGAAATTGAAGATGGACCAGAAACTGTTGTTGACTTACCTCTTGATTTATTGGATGCTGAAGAAATTGAGGTATGAGTGTTACACATTGTTTCATTTGCAGACTACTTACAAACTAAACCATATTACATGGTCATGCTGATAAAACTTGGGCAAAGAGCATTAAAACTAATAAAATTGCGTTTCTTACACTTACTTTAAAAAAAATATTTACATAAATAATTTCAGCATTTGAAACAAAAAGCTTTAAAAATTCTAAGAACAGTGATTACTTTCAAGTAACCTTCGTAAACAAATATTTAAATGCAATCCTGATGTATTGTGTTTCCTATTTGTGCATTTCATGTCAAATACTATTTTTCTGGGAAGTCCAGTTTATTTTCACATTAATTCAATGCTCACAAGACCTTTATGTTTGGAGGCAAAAGGAGTTAGTTAATCATTGTTTATACTCTCCCTATACTGATATTTGTTACAAGTTTTATAACTTATGTATCTGTTCAATGTTCAGTAAGAATGTCTATTAGTGCCAAAAAACTTTGTGGTAAATTTTGATTATTAAAATTGAACTAAAGTTAAAATTAATTCTCAAGTTTATTAAAATTTATTCAGTAAATATTTAAAGATCAACAAAAGATTATTTGTCATCTATTTGTTGAACATCCTGAATTCAATTATTTACTTACGTGTGTGAAATCAAAGAGAGAGCATCTCAATCCATTTATACATAATTTACATTGTTGAATCCATCAACGATAATGTACAATTTTTTAAAGAGTGCTTCAGGATTAAAGTACCTTTGATTAAGGTTTTTTGAAACTTTTAAAAAGGTTTTGCAGTAGTTTGTGTATTCCAATTATAAGTCCAATAAAAACTGTTCAAGGGGAAAACATCTCAACTAAAAAACAAACATTTGTTCATAATATCCAAAATTAAACAGTAAATTCAAACAAAAGATTACACCTCTCACAATGCACTAGTACTAACCCCCTTAATTAAATATAATAAAATTCTCACTCCCTAATCATCTGATGTTCCATGAAAGAACCCTCTTATAACCAAAGCCTTGTTTTATTAAATTTTAGATAGTCAACTTTCCTATGATATTGAAATAGTTTAGCTACATATACATCATATGTATTACCTTTGTTTTTAGGATGAAATTACTCCTGATATGGAGAGATCTCTACAGCATCTCAGTTTAGATGTCACAGAAGAAATTGTGGCTTTTCTTCCTACAATATCAAAGAAAAATAGTGAAAGGCAACTTTCAGCCAGTAAATATAATTTATCTCATTCACAAACTCTGGATACACATAATATATTTGTGTAATTTTTACAGTTGGAAATACCAATTTAAAGTGACTGGTAAAATATATAAATACAAGGTATTTTTAATTGAAATATAATGTAAAACTCCAAGTAATGAACTTTTACTTTGAAAATGCTTCCCTTTCACCACTATTTTGTTAAAAATTAGATAGAATGAAAGTAGTTTATAATATCCTACGTCATCTTTATGTACTAAACTTTTTAATTTAGAATTCTAAATGGTCTCTAATAACTTTGGTTATAGAACGAAGACATACAATTTAAAATTTTTATTTGATACTGTTTTGTATTTTATGTTTAATTGTATATTTCTTTTCATTTTATTGCAAACAAAATTTTTATCAACTTTTGAGTACCTTTGTAAATTGAAATTTTGTTCAGCAGAACAACCTCAACTTGCAATTTATTAAAAGCAATTTTTTACAATTTAATTAAAATTTTTAATTGAAAAGATTATATTTTTAAGTTAGTCAAAAGTTCCATTCCATTCATTTTTACTGAACTAAAACATATTCTGTGTTATTACTATTTATTTTTCTTTGAGCTGATAGATGTAAAAGCTGCATATTAATCTGAAATGTTTTATACTCTTCTAATGAACTTCTAACCAACATAAGACCTAAGTTTAAAAAATATTGGTTGCATCTTCTGATGGGGGTGTAAAATTAAATGTTTCAATACTTCTATGATTTTAATAGTATTTTATCTTAATGTCGATAGGCATTATTACTTCATTGTTTTATAAAAACAATACAAGTTTGAAATTTTGGAAAGGTAATTTTGATTTTATTCGTTCTAAAAGTTGAAACTTTCATCATGTCTTTCTTACTACCAATTTGGAATATTTGCATTCACCTGACTCGATTTCAATACTCTCTTGCCTTATCTGTACAAGTCAGCATTTGGTGAGGAAAAAATACATAAACATTTTTAATTAATCACTATGTATTAAGGATAATATAGATATAGAGGTATGTCAGTGGTGTTACTTTCTTATAGATGCTGGAATTGCCAATTTCCCAAGATTTTGATTTAATAATCATTAAAACATCAACACTACAACTGCTACAATTCTACCATATTTCATTTTATCTCACTTTTGGTTTTCAACATGTATATAAATATGCTTTTTGCTAAAGATGGATATATTTTTAATGCTTTATGGTATCTGCCATAATTTAAGAATAAACTTTTAATGGGTAATACATTACTCTTAACATTAGACATTTTAGATGAAAAGTTGTTAACCAGATAATTTCTACTAATGTTGTTGAATGAAGTCGGTCAAAAGAGTATTCACATGGCTACAATTATTGATGAGTATTTTCGTTCAGTTCTTTTTCAATGATTTCAAAAATTAAATTTTTAATTTTTCTTTATAATGGTTAAAAAATAATTTTATTTAAGAAATTCATTTTATACTGATGTGGGAAGGATCTATTTTAACAAATGCTAGAGTATTTTGATTTTTGATCATTACTTTAAAGTACTCCATTGATTTCATAAAACTTTTCCATTTAATATTTATATTTTTATAACTCTATTATTTTGGTTTTACAAGAACCTAACTTATTACAAGCCCAACTTTAAAGCACAATTGCTTTTAAAGCAAAATAGCTTATGCTTACTCACAGCATCACCTTTATGGGGGATCACTTTTAACATCCTATTTTATTAATATTTTTTTCTGTATTCACAAAATATTACTAGTATATGTTCCTAACTTTGCAGCTAAATTTATATTTTATATGCTAACATTTGTTCTAGTCCAGTTAATACTCATTGTTTTATTTCACTGTGTGCCAATATGTGCATCCATTGCTTTTTAGTAATTACTTTAGAATTGCTAGAAATGTGTATTGGTTGTTACTTGTATTGGTAAATGTGTATTGTTAGAGGTTTATTATAAAGTTTGCATTGCATTAAGTTTGTTAAAATACTGATGCAAATTTCTATGTTATTTGAAACGTAAGAAAAGTTTGGTTTATGTGTCGTTCGTATATGCTCAAGATGATTAATTTCCATCAAACTGTACAATCTAATATTTCCAGCAATTTATTTTACAATTGTATCATTTTTACAATACGATGCTTGGTCGTATTTTGTATTCCTTTAAAAATGTGTGAAAATAACATTTTAATTGTGAAAGTTTGTATTTACACACAAAAATTTAACATATAATGAGGATGACTGCTCAAGGTGCATTTGGATAATAAAGCCAAATTTAAGTTGCTATGCTACTTTAAAAATATTGTGACTATATTTGAATTTTTTAAATTTGAATAATTACTGGATGAAACATTTTAATAGAACATGCTCTAGATAGATGATATTTTATCCCTTTTTCAGTTCCTTTTTTCATTCTCAAAGAAATTTCTAATTACTACCCATAACATAAAAACTCAATTAAGAGTTTGCTCAATGTAAAATTAATCTTAACATTCTCATACAGTACTTTTTAAATTAATTTAGCTTAATCTTAGCAAGGAGAACTGTAAATGTGTTCAATCAAATTTATACTGTAAGGAATGAGGAGATCTTGGTATTTTACTGTGGTAAATCTTAATTTAATTATAGAAAGGGTAAGAGAAGCACATGAACCCTCTTGATATGTATGTATGTGGTAAAGCTATTTCAAGTGAGGATGGATAACAGAGTTAATATTCTCTCGACTCTGTTTTTTAAAATGTATTCCTCGAATATACCAGATATACAATGTTCAAAATACTTTAATATTTTGAAACTCATGCCTAACTAGAAAGACTTTTGAAAATTAACTATGAAAACTAGTTTTGCAGATACTGGAATTGGTCCCAATTTTCTTGTATACATTAATTGGATCTTTCCCTTTGGGATTGATCCTAGTCCATCACCAATAGCCTATTGTGTTGCTCCAGTGCAACGTTAATTGGCTGCCTATCTACATTGTATACATTAAATCGCCCTGCAGCACATTTTAGTGAACATATTTTTTTTTGTGTTAGCTGGTATGTTCATTTTAGCTCTACTGATGTATTACAATTTTTCTTAGTGCTGCTGAGGTATGCTGTCTTTCATATTTCTCCAAATAAAAAAGGTCTCAAATCGAGTAATGGATCGCATGTGTGGATTTGGTGATCAATTTTGACTTAAAAGATCACATGGAGTCACCATTGTCTTGTTTGATATATATTATATCTGCACACATTGCTAATGCAACAGTTATGCTGTAAAAATTGACCTGACAACTCTCAGTTTAGGCAAATCTTACTCCAACTTTCTGAGATTGACGCACTTTATATATGTGGATTTTCTATAGCCTAGATGCCAGTGTTGTGTCTATTTGAAACCATGCATCTTTATAACAAAAGTGTTGGACCGGTTAGTAATATTATGTGTAGGTCGAACTCACAATGGAAACACCTACAGTTCACTTTTCTAAATCTAAAGCATGTATCTCTTAAACAACTTGAACTTTGTCTGACCATAGCTTCAGACTTTTACTAGCACTCTGGTAGCATCAGTAAAATTATACTCCCTGTGAAAACCACCAAAATTGCTTCCTACGAAAGAGCTGCAGTGTGAGACCGACTTTCCCCAGAAATACTTTGAGGATTTCAAAAATCGAAAAAGTCACTTCCTTTATTTTAGAAAACATTTCACAAGATCATTCTTTCATGGTTTTCTTGACATAAAAACATCTAGGAACTTTCACCAAAGGCTTTATGATATTGTGGTCACTTTCTTTCTCAATAAGTTTCTAACTTTAACTCATTAAGCACGATCCTGAGTTTTACTTTTTGTTGCAACCTGATGTTTTATTGCATTCTAAGCATGTTCTCAAGGTCACCCAAAATTGTCACCTGCAATAACACTTGGCAATAATTTTTGCTTTTGCCTTAAAACATTCAATACAGTTCAAGGACTTTTAAATTAACTTGAAAATATGTATATAAATACTTTCTTCCACTTCCCAACTCATGTGTGTGAGATTTATTAGTTCCCTTTCCATATATGTAGATTTGGGGGAAGAAAAAATCTACTATTTGTTATTTTGCTCAATATATCTGTATAACTCAGAATAAAAACCAGCTGTGATCCCCATATTTCATGGTTTTATCCACTATCACTGGTCACAGGATAGACAGTTCTAGAAGGAATTTGAAAAGGTTTTTACTTGACATCCGAAACAAATGGAATTAAACAGCTAAGAGAGCAACACAAAATTTATTTTATATTAAATTATAGCTTCTTACAAGTTTGAATTATTTATTTCGATATAAATAGTGCTAAATAAATGTGTATATATATATAAATATATATATATATAAATATATATATATATATATATATATATATATATATATATATATATTTCCATTTGGTTTGCAGCCTATTGGATAACAGCCACCACGGCCAACGCTCATTGCCAAATGCGGCCAAATTCGAATTGTGAAGAGATCCAATCGGCGTGACGTAACAATCTCTTGCGACAATATACATATTTAATTTTAAAATTTATAAAAAGAAAATCAAATGTATAATAATAATGGTATCTATCTAATGCAAAATTTTCCGCAAATTTCAAATTCCGGTGAAATTTTCAATCTATTATTAACAATCCCGATTTTATAAAAAAGGACTAAACAATACCAGTCAAAATGGTTTTTTTTTATTTATTTTGCTTTCTTTCCCTGTGGAATCGTATGAGCGCAGGAAATGGAGAAACTGTGATTTCAATAATCTAAAATCAAACGAAGGTCATTTTTCGCAGCGGCGTTCTTATTGCAAAAAAATATAAAAGTTAGAATTTAAAAATTATTTATTTAAGGAAAATCATATTTTTAGGTATCGATCTAATGTGAAATTTTCCGCAGATTTCAAATCCGTTGAAATGTTTACTCTATCTTTAACTATCTAGTAGATAGAAAAAAGAACTACATAACTAAAGTTAAAATTTATTTGTTTTTTATCGTCCACTGAAAAACCATTCCTCCGCAAACGAAGCGGAAAAAATAAATTTAGAATCTGTCATGTCTTTATAGTGTTGCCATTCCAAAGAAAACAATAATAAAATTTAATTAAATTCATTTAAAAATGTTCTAGATTGAATTTTAAAATTCGGGTGCGATAGAAAAATCGCAAAAAATTCATACAACCTGTGTGAAAAATCACATTATTGTAAGTGCCATAAATTTGTCAGGACAGTCCGTCCAGACAGACACTCAGACACTTCCTTTTATAATCGTAGAGATCTATATATGTAATAATATTATATATATGTATATACTTTCTTTTAAAGCCTACTTGTTTTCCATATACTTGTTGCTGTAATTGTATTGCTACACTATTTAGTTTTCTCCTGATTCAAATATGTACATAAAATGTTACAAATTATGAAAGATATTTTGTATGAAATAAAAGATAGTTTTTAAATTAAAGATTTTTTTCATTTTGAATTATCCTCGCTTCAATTTATATCAACCTTCTATGTTATATTCTTCAATCTTGTTTTTAAAAATGGTAAGTAGCGAGTTTACCATTTACTACAAACAGTACAGGAAATACTAACTATTGCTTTTTCTATTTCTGATGTTATCATGGATGAGAGGATTATTACGAAATTTCTCAGGAATATATTTACCCTCCTTGTGTTTCGATGTCTTGTCCAAGATTTGGTCAATTTTGCTAAGAATGGGGTATCTCGTTGAGACAAAACTGTCCTATAACTCTAAAGGGAATAAAAATCCTAATAGGAAAAATAAATTGTCCCTTGCCCGCCAATTGGATTCGGTATGGAACAGGATTTTGCACCAGAGGCTGACCACTGCAGGGCAGTTTCCGACCCGATGATAAACCACCAGTAGGGTTAAGAGGGGGCCTGGCACTCCCTGAAATGTCTCTGATTTAACGAAAATAAATGCTGAAGTTAGCTTATCTACAAATCGAAGTTTTGTAAACCCATAAGTTGGAAAAATAGTGTACCGGTTTGAAAACAGTAAAATACATTACCCTACAATAATGGACCTTACGCCAGCGGATTTGCATAAAATCAGACTACTTATTTGGAGATGTTTTTCGTGGTATGGCCAGGGACCTTTGCATGTTGTTCCTGGTGAATTGAACGCCGACGCCTACATGAACATTTTGAACAATCAGGTTCTTCCTACGCTCTGGCAATTTTATGGAATGGATGAATGTTACTTACAGGAAGACAACGCTCCATGTCATGTCGCAGCCTCTGTCAAGCAATGGTATGAAGATATGGACGTGAAACGTCTTCCCTGTCCTGCTCAGAATCCCGACCTAAACCCCTTAGAACATTTGTGGGACGAGTTAGAGCGACGCTAACGGACAAGGGAACCACGTCCTAAATCTACAACTGAGCTGGCGACATTCTTGCTGCAGGAATGGACACAAATACCCATTGCTGTGTATCAAAACCTTGTTAAAAGTATGCCCAGAAGGGTTGCTAGTGTAATTGCAGCATGTGGGGACCATCCCCATATTAAAGCATGTATTCTTTCCCTTATACCATCACTTCTTGCTGTCCTGTCCATTATTGTAGGGTAGTGTATATCTTCAAATAAAACAGTCATTACAGCAGTTCTATCGATTGTAAAGTAAATTTGCTTCCATGTATGTGCCAGTTGTCTAATTTGAATGGGAGTGGATGGGTCAAGAAAACAAAACAGTTAAATCCGTCTTGGCTCAAGTGTCGTCACGTTGGCGTGATGTGGAAGTTTGGAGAGTGGAGTGACAGCTCAGGTGTTGCCTCGACTTTTGACAGTAGTTCAAAATAACGTAATGTTGTCCTCGTCGGATCTCTCCCATAGGGACTGATACCGGACCGTCGTGAATAGCCAGTTGTGTTGCTCCAGTGCGATGTTAATTAAAATACATTTATTGAGCATGTTTTCAATCAAATAAAAAGGGGAACTTAACATTTAGTTTATGTTTAATTCTATAAGCAACAGTATAAAATTGTATGGAGATAAGCATGTCAAGTTAACTCACTCCTGAAATGAAGCAGCTGACCAACCAGTTTGGTGGTTAAGGTGTTAGCCTCTAGATCGGATGGTTCCTGGTTCGAATCCGGGTCAATGCATGAATTTTTGTATGCTTATGGTGAACCTTAAATCTGTCTTGGCCGAAAGTCCTCACGTTGGGTTGGTGTGGAAGTTTGGAGAGGGGGTGCCAGCTCAGGTGTTACCTCGTCATCTGACCGTGGTTCAAAATTACGTGTTCTTGGTTTTTTCCCTTGGGAGATTGATTCCGGACTGTCGACAATGGCCCGGCTGTGTTGCTCTAGTACGACTTTAATTAAATTACATTACCGCGTAATTTTGAACCACCGTCAGAAGATGAGCTAGCATTCCACTCTCCAAACTTCCACGTCCCGCCAGTGTGAGGACATTTGAGGCCACGATAGTTTTAATGTGCTCCATCGAAGGTCTTTGTCTGGACCTAGTTTCGAATTCGCTAATCCAGTTGTTAATCCGTTACTCTTTCAATTGGGCTACCGTAGCCCTATCTTCTGAAAGGTATGATATTTTAATTAACTTACTGGAGCAACACAACGGGCTATATCTCCCAAAAGGAAAGATAAATAATCTGCTCATTTCATTAAAACAGCACCCAATGATTTCAATTCAAACGAAGCAAATTGTACAATAAACAGGAAAAATACTTCTGCTAAAGAATGAATTTGATATATAGTTGTTTCAGCGATGCTTAAAGGTATGTAGGTACGTTTCTTCCAAAATACAACAGGAAGTTCGTATTATCACGAAAACACTAGCATCTCTATGAAAGGGTAGTTTAACGTCATAAATTAATGTATTCAGGAACAACGCAGGTTTAACTTCTCGCGTTAACGGGGAAATGTTAAATACTCACATGATATTCCCAATGAGAGGAAATTCAAAATGTAGTTTATCGTGGTTTTTGAGACGTTTGATGTTCAATCAAACTGTCATTGATCTTTCCCTTGGGGATTGATCGCGGAACATCGCCAATAGCGCGTTGTGTTACTCCAGTTACCTTTGGAATTTTTATAGACAAAGCGCTCTATCGTATTAAAAAACGGTGGCCTCAGTAACTCGGTTCGAAGAGTAACGGATTAACAACGGGAGGGTGGAGAGTTCTAATCCAACCAAAAACAGACGTGTACAAAAGAGTTTGGAACACGTAATTCTTTCGTGGCCTCAAATGTCCTCACGTTGGAGTGGTGTGCAAGCTTGGAGTAATTTTTAGTTGGTAATTGGTAATTTTAGTTAACGTCGTACTAGAGCAACACAACGGGCTATTGACGACGGTCCGGGATCAATTCCTTAAGGGAAAGATTCGAGGACACCTCGTAATTTTGAACCACGGTCAGATGCCGAAGCAACACCTGAGCTGGCACCCCACTCTCCAAACTTCCACACCAATCCAACGTGAGGACTTTCGGCCACAACAGATTTAAGGTGCATCAGCCACTTACGCTTACAAACATTCATGCATTGACCCGGATTCGAACCAGAAACCTTCCATCTTCGAGGAAGCTTCAAGATTGGAGTGCCATCTAAGGTGTAACCTTGTCATCTGACCGTATTTCAAAATTACGTGGTGTTATCCTTGCTCTTTCTCTTCGTGTTTGATTCTGGAACCTTGTCCCGTTGTATTGATCCAGCAGGATGAAAATTAAAATACCTTTCTATCTACCGCATTAGAAAAACAAGGCATGACGACACGTTTGGATTACATACAGGAAACACTACCGCCGCAGAAACAACACCGCCACCTACATTTTTACCAAAAAAGTCGTTAATAAAAAATCTAGAAGAAAGCCTTTAATTAGTACTTATCTCGTGCTGACATCTAGCGTCAAACGTACGAATATTCTTCGATGTTAAAATAAAAACAAAGAAAGCAAATGTTTTGATTTCAGTTTGTGTTTACAAAACAAGATTTTGGAAGCCCGTTAATCCAATAAATTCATTTACGAAAGAGGAACAACCATAGCTTGTTTTATCTTTGTTGCAAACGAACGAAACCAAAATATTTTAACTGACCAAAAGTTCTGTGGTTTAGTCACTCTTTTAGTATGGCTCAATTATTTAGGTGGTATTCTCGAATGTTAAATATTCATCCATGGAAAGTCCAACTTCTTACAACAGGTAACAGTTTGTAACTGGTATTTACCCGGAAATGAAAAGTAATTTAAACTTCAACTGGATGTAGTAAATTCCCGTGAAAGAGCTTAAATAGTTGATAGATTGACAAGTTTTGTGTTTCTAAATGTAAATTGGATTTCAAGTTTTATTTCGTGTTTTTATTTCTATAAAACCATCCATTATAGTAAACAGAAGTCGCGTACCAATTTTAGGAAGATTGAATGAGGTGACAGATGGAGAAAGTAGACAGACACAGCAAAGCGTAAAACGTAGTTTCTATTACAATAAATTTTTAATGACTCAAAAAGAATTTGAATTAAACTAAGAAAACAGAGCTCGAGCAACTTAACGAGAAAAAAAAGTTTAGCTGTATCTCTCATTTACATTAAAAAAGTACAACAATATATTATTCAACACTCCCTTTTTTTTCCCTTCACAAACAAGGATTACCCCAATCCAATCTTTGCATTCAGGGTAGTAAGCTTTGGCTTGTGTAGAGGTTTTGTGAGTCCATCTGCCAGTTGATTTTTAGTGCTTATCTTTGAAATTTCTATTTCTCCTTCCTGTACTTTTTACCCTTACAAAAAAGTGATGCACTTTTATGTGTTTGGTTCTCCTATGGAACTCTGGGTTCTCTGCAAGTCTTATTGCTGCTTCATTATCTATCCAAAGCATTGGTGTGACTTCAACTTCATTCATTTCTTTTAAGTCTACTAAGCCAAACCAAATTCTTTGTTGCTACACTTGCTGCAACTATTTCTGCTGTTGAGAGTGTAACTGAAGATTGTCGTTGGCAAGTCCATAATATTGCTCCACCTGCATACAGGCAAACAATACCAGTTGTTGAACGTCCGGTTTTATCATCTCCAGCATAGTCGGCATCGGTAAATCCTTCTAAATGTCCTTGGTTAAAGTTGGATTTGTAAATGATGCCTTTATCTTGTGTTCCTTTTAAATATCTGAGTATCCTCTTGATTTTTATAATATCTGTACTGGTAGGATTTTCAACACTTCTTGCTAAATAGTTAACGGAAAATGCTATACCTGGTCTTGATCCAGTTGCTAAGTATAGGAGATCCTATAGCTGATCTAAAGGAAAAATTCCCTTTTATATCAGCATTGTCTTGATAATTATCATTAATAATTGGTGTTGAAACTGCTTTGTAATTTTCCATTCCAAAATCTTCCAACTTTTTCTTAATATAGCTTGATTGGGTGATCTTTATTGAACCTTCATTTCTTTGCTCAATCTCAATGCCCAAAAAATATGAAGCAAGTTTGAAGGTAATCTTGAATTCTGTTTTCAATTCATTTAAGAATTTATTTATTTCATCTTGGTTTGTTGATGCAACTAAACCATCATCCACATAGAATGCAAATATGATTCTATGATCATTTCTATTTCTGATTACTAAACAATAATCAGATGCACTTGTAGTGAAACTGAGCTTTTCAGGAAAACTTCCAAATCTTTCATTCCAACACCTAGGAGCTTGCTTAAATTCATATAAGCTACGGTTTAGTATGCAAACCTTATTTGTTCCATCACTAAAGCTATCAGGATGAGATATCTATATTTTTTCAGAAAGTTCACCTTACAAAAAAGCTGTTGAAACATCAAATTGCATTAAGTACATACTTTCACTAGATGCTACACTAATTAAGGTACGGACAGTGTTGCTATTTGTTACTGGACGTTTTGAGTTTGAAAACCCATTTGCTTGCTAACTGCTTCAATCCAGGTGGCAAATCAACTACTTCCCAAGTATAGTTTTCCTTTAGAGATTTGCCGACCAACCGGGGTATAGTGGTTAAGGTGTTAGCCTCTAGATCGGAAGGTTCGAGTCCGGGTATGGATGTTTGTAAACATATGGTGTAGAGGTGGCTGGTGCACCTTAAATCTGTCGTGGCCGAAAGTCCTCACGTTGGGTTGGCGTGGAAGTTTGGAGAGTGGGGTGCCAGCTCAGGTGTTGCTTCGTCATCTGACCGTTGTTCAAAATTACGAGGTGTTGTCCTCGAATCTTTCATTCAGGGACTGATCCCGGACCGTCGTCAATAGCCCATTGTGTTGCTCTAGTAAGACGTTAACTAAAAATTACCTTTTAGAGATGTTATTTCACTGTCCATAGCATGTAACCACTTTTCTTTTTGCTTGGTCCTTATTGCTTCATTGTAGGTTTCTGGTTCATCCATATTTTCCAATATTGAGTGCAAACTGTAATCATTGCAGGTTTCTTAATTCTAGATCTATCCTTAAGTTGTCTTTGATATACTGTTCTTACTGTTTTACCATTATCTTGTCAGTTCCTCTTTGTTCTCTTAAATCATCTTCACATTTATTTTTAATATCTTCATCTGTAGTTTCTTCTGATTCTACAGTCAATGGTAGTGTATTTGAGAACTCTTTCTTTTGGAATATTACATCACTTCATCCAAATACTGAATGAATTATTTTTTTATAAATTCTGTAGCTATCATCACCATCATAGCCTATTAAAATTCCAGATCTTGCCTTTGGATCCATCTTGCTTCCCTTTTGATTAGGAATCCATCCACTACATGCAGTTCCAATCACTCGTAGATGCTTAAGTCTTGGTTTCTTGCCATACCATACTTCATAGGGTGACTTTCCATCAACCGAGGACTTCGCAGTTCTGTTTGATATATATACAGACCTGCCAACTCTCAGGCTTTTAGCCTGAGTCTCAGGCTTTTTGGTCAAATCTCAGGTCTCAGGCTTTCAGAGTCTTTTCTCAGGCTTTTTCGTCAAATCTCCGGCTTTCTGAGTTTTTTTTTCGGATTTTTCGCAAAATGTTTGCATTTTGAAGAAAATTCTCTCATAATTAATGCTGAAGTTAGTAACTTAGATAATATTGCCCATGCTTCTTTTTCTAGCATTAAGTTTCTTGCTGAAAGGTACCCTGTTTTGGTCAAAGTTTTGGGTGATAATGATAAGGACTTGTATCTTGATACTCTACAGTCTCAGTTCTGTGGTCTACAGTGTGAGGATATTTCTGAATTACTAGTATCAAAAGAAAGAATTGATTCCAAATGGTTTGAAATTGGAAAAATTAATAATTCTGCTTACAAAAAATTAGCAGATTTTATGCTAGCAATTTTGACTTTACCTCATAGCAATGCAAGTTGTGAAAGGGTATTTAGTTTTTGTACCAAAACACAAACCCAATTCAGAGCATGTCTTAACATACAGAATTTGGAGAATTTAGTTATTGTTAAGGCCAATCAAAAACATGTTTGAAATGAAAGAAATTTTGATTCCACTTTTTTGAAAAATGCTAAGTCACTGTTGCAACTCTTAATAAATAAAATATTTGATACAAAATTTAAGTATTTCTTTTTAGTATGTGTATTTCTTAGTAAATTGTAAATCCCTTATCCTTTTTATAGTGTGATCATACATAAGTTATCATAGGTAAAATAGGCTGTGATGTCGATAAAAGTCTCAGGCTTTTTGAAATTGCCAGGTTGGCAGGTCTGTATATACTTCTGTATTGATTAGCTCTGTCCAAAAATTTTATGGAAAAATCTTTCTGCAATACATGAAGGATCTAGCTGCCTCAACTAAGGTTCTATTCTCCCGTTCGGCACATCCATTTTGCTGTGGAGTATATGATGTTGTCAACAGCTGTCTCTCACCATATTTCTTTAGTAACATTCTCATTTGCTTATCAAATTATCCACCATTGTCACTGCGGAATTCTTTGATAGGATGACCTTGAACCTTTACTTCTTCAAGCACTCGATTTAACTTTTCCAGGGCTTCTGACTTTTCTTTGATAAAGTGAACAAAGCGCATTTGAAAAAAATCATCTTTAAAGCAAACAAAAGCCCGAATTTGGTGGAACTTGAAATGGCCGACAAATATCTCCATGCAGGGTCTCTTCCTGCTTGGTTGCTCATGGTTGGGTTCCAAATTTCTGACGATGCATTTTTCCTTTTATGCATCCTGTACAATGTTCATCTTTAATGTTTGCCTTTGTGTTCAATTCTCTCTCAATAAGATCTTTAATATATCTTTTATCTTGATGGCCCATTCTTTCATGATAAAGCTGCAAAATATTTTGATCTCCTATGAAATTTGCTTCTGTCGACTGATGTTTTTGCTTTCATTTGCACTTTAAACAGTCCTCCATTCTCTTTACGATAGCCATTAAAATATGTTTTCTTGTTTACCTTTAGGCTACATCTATTTGGTCCTGAGATAAATTCACTGTTGGGAAGTCTATCGTGAGTTTGTTGAATTGAAAAATGATTTTTCTTAATATCAGGAACATACCATACATTTTCAAGAACTAAATGAAGAATAGTTCCATCCACAAAGGATTCAACTTCGATTGTTCCTTGACCCAAAACTTTAGCTTCTTGTCCATTTGCTGAACTTACTTTGACAGAATGTTCAAATTAATTGTAGGTTTTGAAAAATTGAGTTTGGTTAGTAATATGTCTTGTGGCACCATTATCAAAGTACTAGTTTTCTTTGTCATCACTTTCTGTAACAAATGCATGATCATCTATTCATAGCATGAAGGCATTTACTTCCCTTGAGGTTTCTAATCTTGTATTTTTATAGTTGTTTTGGTGTCTTCCTTTTTTGATCTTTCATCAGCAATCCATTTATAACATTCTAATCCAATGGCCTTTCTTTTTACAATAATTGCATGGATATGTGTATCTCTTGTCTTTGTTGTTTCCTTTCTCATTTACTCTATCGTTGACAATTTTATTGACTGTTAAGGCTTTCTGTTCATCAGTTTATGATTTAGAGTTTAACTTGCTTGCTTCTGTGCCGAGCCAGTTGATTAGATTGTCACATTTCTTTCTTTATCTTTAGGAATCATAAGCCAAATATATTTATCAAAAAAAAAATTTCTCAATCCGTGAAATACCAGCACTGCAGAAGTACTCCCAGTCACATGCGCACGAAAGTACTAATCTTCAGTCTTATTTCCCTAGATTGCTTTGTGTTTTCCTGCTCAAGCATCTGTGTTTTTTCCCCCCTAAATTCCAAGTACTATTTTCCATGTTCCTGTGCTTTTTTCTCTTTATTTTATTTTTATTTTTTAATTTTACGGTCTACGGAAAAAAACTCATAAAATCGGAGATTCTACCATATAAACTAATGTTTTTAAGAAAGTGTGGCCCCTGCAGCAAAATTTTTCAGTTTCCACTTTCAAACATTCAATTGCCATGTGGCGAGTGGTGACCTTTAATTTTCACCTTTACTAGGACATTATCTTTTCTTGATGCATTACTTTGCAAATCTAAAAAAATGCATGAAAGTTTTAATTCAGTTTAATGCTGGAAAAACCTTTCTGTTATATAACCTTAGTCACAAAAATGTTCTGAAGATTGTCAATTGTTTGTGAACATGATGATTCACAGCATACATTTTTTATGCATTTTCATTTAAATATTTCATTGCAGTCTCAGGATTTGCAAGTCATATTTTCATTGAATTGATACTGGGTTTTGATCTGTCTGCATCTCGCAGCAATTTTTCCTGAAGCTACAGAGCACATTTCAATTCAAATCTGACACTCTAAAGGCTCAAATATACATTGTGTCTGTCAGTAGTTTAATTGGAAAATAAAGCAATCATGTGAGTAAATCATACTTAATAAAAATTACTATGTATGTTAACATATTCCATCTATCTCAAGCAAGCTCCCATCTTGTACGTAAGTCAAGTGCTTGCTTTATCTTTGCTCGTGACTTCCAAGAAAAAGCAATGACAGCATGCTTTGTTTTGTCGATTAAGCCACAGAGAATGTTAGAACAAATCATCTGAATAAATGTGTGATTACTCAATCAACAAACTTAAAGCAATTAATGAGTAAAAATTTCTAGATTATAAGCAACCTTTTTTCCAACTCTCAAAATGCCAAGGAGTGCACCTGTTCTTTTGCTTCATACTAACCATCACTGCCTAAAATTTTTTAAATTTTAATATAATTTGTAACTATAGGCATCAATGGTTTTATTTACGTCCCAAGTCAAAGCTACATGACCAAAATTGATTCCTAGATAATAATTTCCTTAATCTAGTCTATTTGTACAAATTAGTGCACCTGTTCTTTTGCTTCATACTAACCATCACTGCCTAAAATTTTTTAAATTTTAATATAATTTGTAACTATAGGCATCAATGGTTTTATTTACGTTCCAAGTCAAAGCTACATGACCAAATTGATTCCTAGATAATAATTTCCTTAATCTAGTCTATTTGTACAAATTAGTAAAATTCTGTTGCTTTAGTGAATTAAAACACATTTATGAAAAGCAACTCATTCTTCAATTTAAAATATAAAGATTATACACAAAGATCAGAGTTGACGACCAAGTGGTAACTGCTTTTTACATGATGCTGACTGAGTTCTGGTTGAATTCTAATTTTTATTGTTCTTCCAAATAAGAATTCCAATTCTTATGAAAGGAGTCATGCAACATTAAACTCAATTCATGTTTTATACATTTTCAACAGTTCTACTAGTCTTGGAATTGAACTTCACAAAAAACTTGAAAGGAAAAAGGGCTGCCATATGCAAAAACATGTATGGTAAATGTCATAAATGATTGTTTGTTTCACCACCTCATATTCATTGCAATCATTTTTGGCATTGAAAGATGAAAGCCAGAAACCCTGTTTATGTTTAACCTGTCCCCTTATGAAATGGGTACACTTATTCAAAAGAATGAGACTCAAATGCCAATTTGCCAAAGCCAGCCTATACAACTCTTGATTTCCAAAACAATTGTGTATAGTGGCATTAAAATATCCATTTCAACTATTATTATTTAAGAAAAAAATTGTGAAACGTGATTATACCAAATTGTAAGACGACATTATTCAAGTAAATTTGCTTCCACCTGCCACAAACCTTCAATTTGTTTAAAATTTTATCTTTTTAAAGCAAAATGTGTTTATATGAGCAGCTACTCACAAAGAGGGACTAAAGGGATATGCTATGTAGCCTGTGACAAGTGCTAATGTGCTTGCCAAAATAAAAATATTGTCAAAAAATCTTATAGAACAAATTGTTGGATTTCTAAATCAAATACATTTTTCGATGAAAATTGAATTATTTGAAAAGATAATATCCTTCCGTCCCGAAGATTCCCTTCAAGAAAATTTCTTTTGGAGTGATACAGAAAACTGTTAAAGCAAATTACAAAAGGAGCTAAAAAGGTGAAGTACAAAACACACACACACTTGTATGAAGTCGGATAGATAATAGTTTATAAATGGAATAGGTAACAGTAGGCGAGAAGGGGACTACTGTGGACAGCTTGAATAATTCTGCTATTTGTCAGTCAAAATCTCTGCATGTTTTTGCAGAATAGAAACACTTATATAAATATCCATATTCAGTAGCAATTTATAAAACAAAGTTTTCATGGTGAAAAAGTAAGTTCCTGATTTGTTTTTAATTACTAGATTAAACTATTTTAATTCAATATTTTTAAAAAGGCGATAATATAAATGAATATATTCAATTGCTATTTTAATATTCACTTTTGCTCTACATGGTTTAAATTAACCATTAGTAGGCTTATATAAACATTCATGGGGCTAGTGTGGAGACTTGGTTGAGGGGCTACTGGACAGTGATGGTAATTTTTAATTAATGTTGTACTAGAGCAACACAACTGGCTATTGATGATGGTCCAGGATCTATCCCCTAAGGGAAAGAACCAAGGACAACACTGCCTAATTTTGATCCATGATCAGATGACAAGGTGACACCTGAGCTGGCACCCTACTCTCCAAACTTCCATCCCTACCCCATGTGAGGACTTTTGGCCATGACAGATTTAAGGTGCACCAGCCACATCTACATGTTCACTTACAAACATCCATGCACTGACCCAGATTCGAACCAGGAACTGCTACTGTATACATGTCCACACTTGCCTTATTTTCCTTTCAGTGCTAAAAACAGGTTAAATATTACATTTTAGGCTATTTTTTTATTAAATAAGATTATTTATGTAAAAAAATTATTCACAAATAATTCTATTTTTTACTTCTTAGGCTTTTTTATGTATTAAATTAAATTGATTTTTGTGAAATAGTAAATTAATTTACAATGAATTGTATTGTTTTTACACACAAAGCAGCTCTTCTAATAAGCAGAGTGAATCTTTCTTTTTCCCAGATGTAAAGGACATATCACAAATCTCAAGAAATGAAATTGTAGCTAAATTACCATCACCAAATGTTGCTGGTAGCACAATTCACACTGCATTTCAGTTGACATTTAATGTTGATTTTCCGAACTACATTGTAAAATCGAAGCATAATTCCATTTCTACATAAAATTATTTTCCCACTAAATAAAACATGAAACTAGCTTTCTATTGTGTTGATTTATCTTTGAAGTAGATTCTATAATGTAGTGTAGTATTTATATTTGGCCAAATATATTGGGCTTAACATTAATTAAATATGTGTGCTTTAAGATTAACATTTGTAAGGAATTATACTGTTTAGGTTTTAATTGATTTCATTATGGTTTTACATACTTTCATGAACTGTATTACATTGTATAATCAGTATTCTAACTTGTCCATGTCATGGGGTATGTCATTGGCTGGGGTATGTCATAGCCCCATGTCATGGGGCTAGTGTGAACAAAAACCACTTTTTTTAAATAAAATATTTTTAAAAAACTATACTGCCCAATACTTTAATATATCAACCAAAATAAAAGTAAAAGAGCATATTATTGTAAAAAAATAGTTGGATATGTCATAAATGATATTTAGTATACTTTTTTGCCAAATTTATAAAAATTGTCCATATTAGCCCCCTTTTGTCCTATTCCTTACATTAGTGATACAATTGTCAATCTAACAAAAATATATTAAATCAGCAATTCAAAGAATTTTTCAATTTGTTAGAACCATCTCCTGGTGTACTGAAAGTCCACCCTTGTTTCAAAATAGCACAAACTAATTGAACCTTTTTCAGAATAATAAAAAGTTACATTTCTATTTTAATACCAAAGGAGCCTTGCCACGTCACTTCGTTTTATTCTGTTTCTTCTATTAAATTAAGATTCATTCCTCTTTTGTTTCAAGATATCTCGGAATACTTACACCTTAATTTGATTCAGCATTTTCTGAAACATGTTTCATTACTGATTTATAAACCCATGATTTTACTGTACTGGGTTTTTCTGATATTAAGAATTTTTGATGAAACTTATAATTAGTCATTGAAATTAAATTGGCAATTAAAATATATTCTACTTTTGAAAAATACATGCTTTTCACTCAGGAAATGAAATTTTCATAAGAAACTCTTCTTTGGTATTTAATCGATTTTGAAATATTATTCTTATTGATTAAAATGAAGGGCTTTACAATTAATTTTTTCATAACTCGTTTATAACTCTTGGGTTTTCATAACTATTTTGGTGGGAAAAAAAGCAAACATTCTTAATATTTATTAAAATTAGGCCTAAAAGCATTTTTTTTAATAACATAGGTAGCCTAGGACACACAGCTTTACTTCTCATGATTTATGAATGGGACTTAATTTTCATTGTATCGTTAGGATCTTTTTAACTGAAAAATTATACATTAATTTAAATTAACTCTTAAAATACTTCAAATATTGATTAAAATATTCTAATTCAATTTATTTCATAATTTTGATTTTTTATTAAAACTTCTCAAGGTGGTATGAAAGATCAGCTTACATTAGTCATTTACGCATTGCAAAAATCATATTCTAAGTGAATTTATATTAATAAATTTTCAAAATGGTAAAAAATTTAGTTAGTTTGATTTAACCTTTTTTTTTTTTTTTTTTTTTTACCTTAAGGGTTCTTTGAGAAATCATGTGTTCCATTCTTGTTTATGAAGTAGTAACTCCAGATTGAGACTGAACCTTGTAAAGAATAAAAACAATTAAACTGGAATATGATCAGAATTCTCAAAACTGTGTCTTAATATTATTTTTATCAGCAAAGTTTCTGCAATGGAATCAACCATTGGTTATTCTGTTGCAAAAATATTCTATGATCATTGATATTGTATGTATCATCCCACGTGTAAAGAATTTTTTGCTTCCTTCAAAAGGGAATTATAAGCAGCAATGTGTGTAAAAATGTAAGGTAAAATATGGATTCATTTTTCATGATTACCATTGAAAATGGAATGCAGCGTAACAGAGGGGAAATTTTGACAGAAAGTTTTGTACAGTATTTTATGCCAATCAGTACTTTATTCTCAATCACTCAAGTTTGTTTATATCTGAATTTCAATAATTCAATCTTTCCCTTCAGGTTTGATCCTGAACCATTGGCAATAGCCCATTGTGTTACTCCAGTGTAATGTTAATTAAAATGCCCACCTGAACTTCAATAAACTTGATTTTCAAAGTTATTGTTTTATTTCTTTATTTTCCATAAACGCATATATTTATCAACACATATTTGTAGGTTTCCTTATGGGATCCAGTGATGTAATAGCACAAACAGCTATAGAAAAATCCAAAATTAACCAAATAGAACTCCCAAGAATTGGACGATTTGCTGTCCTTGGTACTTTCTTTGTGGTAAATATTGTCTTATAAATTTGTCTAAGTATGTAAACACACACATAAATATTTTATAGAAATTTTTTTAAAGTAATAGCAATTAGAGATAAAGCACACATGCTAATGTGTGTATGAAAATTAATATTCTCATCTGAAGTGTAGCTTACCAACCAGTCTGGTGGTTAAGGTGTTAGCCTCTAGATCGTAAGGTTCCTGGTTCTAATACGGGTCAGTGTATGGATATTTGTAAGCTTATGGTGTAGAGGCAGCTGGTGCACCTTAAATCTGTTGTGATCGAAAATCCTTATGTTGGGTTGGTGTGGAAGTTTCGAGAGTGGGGATGCCAGCTCACACACACAGGTATTGCCTCATCATCTGACCGTGGTTCAAAATTAAGAGGCGTTGTCCTCGAATATTTCCCTTAGGGATTGATCATGGACTGTCGTCAATAGCCCGCTGTGTTGCTCTAGTATGACTCTAATTAATGTTACTTTTCCTTACCACATCTGAAGTAAGAAGTATCAGAATGAATGTAAAAAGAATTTAAATGCTACATTTTTTTAATAATAGGATTTCCAATGGGGAGCAAACTGAATCTACTCATTTCACTTTAAATATGCTTCACAAAGCTGTAACAAACCAATGAACTATCACAACACAAAGCATAATGTGAAATTTTTGTACATATTAAAAAAAAGTAAAGGATGTGTGAAGTAATATTTCAGGAACTTATATGTGTGTGTTTGTGATTTATTTAGATTAAATTGCTTGTTCTGTTACTTAAATCTTGAAAGTCACTAACTACTTTACTTTTCAGAAACCCTGTTTAAAATGAATTTTGTTATGCATGTTTTGGAGAAAAAGAATTTGATTTGTGAATTATGCACAGAAAAACATTAATTATTACAACAACACAAGGTTACAGCCTACTTATCCTATCAATACTGCATAGATTATTATAAAAAAACAGGAATTTATGTGTTTATAAAAGGGAAAGCATTTTGTTCTGTTTCATTACTCTAAGAATGGCTTAAAATTATGTTTCATCTTTTTAAAATCAAGTTTGTGGAGCTAGGTGTTAGAGAAAAGGTGTCAAAATGAAGAGTTTCATTTTTCTGCAAGTCAATTTATCAGGGAAAATATATTTAATTTATTTGTAGAGCAATTTTAAGAACAATTATTAAATACTTAGGTGAAATTAAGATACCAAAACTTTCAACTTTCCCTTGCTTCATTAGAAAATATAAAATTTATTGAGAGGAAATATATGTGCATATTACAATTCAACAAATATTTTGTCCAAGAAAATTTTCTTATCACTAATCAGCTCTTGGAATAGCATGTGTTAAAAAGTGTATGGAAAAATTTAATAAAAAATAAAAGTGTATTGAAAAAAATATTACTGTTTTTTAACTTCAACTATATTTTTTGTGAATGACAAGGTAGTGACCAAAACAACATATAAAATATATGTATTTTGAAAATGCCAAATCTAAGTTCTGACAAATTTTTCAAATGTGTATTTAAAGCATCTTTAGAGTTTTACTGATTAAAATACTTTTCTTTAAAAATCAAAATGATGTTACATTGTAATTATGCTGCATAATAATAAGGCTGTGATTTAACCTTTTTGAAACAATGTTTGAGTTTTATTTTGTGTTGAAGTTTTAAGATAGCATTTATTGAAATGCTTTGGCTGTATTTATATTTCATATAAATATTTTACCTTTTACGTATTTTACAGGCACCAGTTTTGCGCACATGGTATAATGTGTTAGAAAAATCAATAGGAACTATTGGGAAAACAGTTGGTTTAAGAAAAATGATTGTAGATCAGGTTTGTTTTTAAATAACTAAATTTGTTGTTGCATTTTAAAACTTCATTATTTAAAAAGTTCTCATTTACTTAGGATTCCTCAGAATATGAAATTGAAACAAAAATTAACCAATTCAGTCATTTTCCCAAGGTATAAAAAACACTGGTGGATGAAAATTGAGTCAACTTTCACTTGCTTAACCTTTTGACTACAGCTATAGATATGACTGGCACGATTCAAAAAATGTTCAAGGTGCGACTGCTATACTGGCCATATTCTAAATTCCTTCTTGGTGCAATTTCAAGGTACAACTGATGTACAGGCAGTAGTCTAAAGGTTAATTTGAAAGATAAGAAAAAGTTTAATTTACTGGACATGCAATTTTTAAATTCTGTTTTCAGCTCTTGTACAAAACTCAAAGCTTAACCTTACTAATTGTGCTGTAAGACCAAGATTACTCAATACAAAGCTTTCCAAATTGGGGACATGTCCTTCAGAAGTTGAGGTTATTGCAAGGGGAAGCAGATGTCACAAAAATATTTTCAAATACAACTTTTCAACTGACATAATTTCCCCCAAAAAACAATTGATTCAAATCAATGTCAAGAAATGACATCAATAAGATTATTAATCTTATGTTGAGCTATATTACAATGGAATCAAATGCCATACGTCGAGTACTGCTTACTAAACGAATGCAATAGACATCACTTTTAGAATCCACCCTAAAATTAATGTCTGTAGAAATTGTATGGGAAATTACATTATTGTAATTTTATCTAAAATCTGAATTTATGTAAAATTAGATTAGTTATTTTTCTTTAATTTTTAAAAAGTTGGTTTGAAGAAAACGTATTAAAAGTTGTACCAAGAATTCAGAGAATGATTTAAAGCTTTCAAAGAAAATTGATATTTCTCTACATGAAATCTTAAATTTTTCTAAAAAGATTTAAAATATTTTATTTAGTTATTTTATTTTAATTA
The DNA here is from genome assembly GCA_947359465.1 of Metellina segmentata. NCBI lineage: Eukaryota > Metazoa > Arthropoda > Arachnida > Araneae > Tetragnathidae > Metellina > Metellina segmentata. The sequence goes on from OX375872.1 coordinate 34,426,211, forward strand.
ATAATTGTGTTATTTGAGTATTTTTTAACTTATTGTTATAAATATTTTTCTTTTATTGCCATTTATCTATTTTATATATTTCGCCATTATGTAGAACTATATTAAAATTTTCAAATTCAAAGAATTTGTTTCAAATCCTTTATTTTTCTACTGGTTGATGATTTATAGAAGCTTTTGTGCAGTGTATAAATTATGTCATTCTCATTCTAAATAATTTATAAAACTTTGAAGATGTGAAAATAAATATATTGAAAAAAATCCATATAATCAATTTTATTGAGGATAAAATTGTAATGAATTCAATTGTACAGTAACTAAGTATAAAATATTAATTTGGTTGCAGAAAAATTTAATCTGTTGGACTGCAATTAGTCTAAACTGGATGAAAAATTCTCTAAATTGATATCCAAATTGCAGTTTGACCCAGAATCAAAATATTTCAGAATAACCTAAGTAAATTTTTTAATTTTATAAGATGTGGAATGTGTTGACTTATATTTGTAATTTAAAATAAATTTGACTTTTTAGTTATTGTTCACGCCTTGTTTTCTTGGGTGCTTCTTAATTGTATCTGGTTTGCTGCAACTTCAACCATGGAAAATTATTAAAACAAAAATCGATAAAGTAAGTAACAGATATTTATCTTCATTCAGCTGTCTCCAACATTCAGAATTGATAAACATATAACTTTTTAACATAACAGGATTCATATATACAATATATAAAAATGGTATGAATTTTTAATTTTGGTTTCTAAGGGCCTTTAAAAGGACTGTTTGTTCTTAACTTAAAAAGGTCCTGCTTGATAATAATGGAAAGAACGTTGATTATTTTTTTGAATACAATTGATTTGTGAATAAGAATTTTTCGAACTTAGATCACCATAAAAATTTGAGTGATATGAGAGTATTTGACACTATTTTGAAACATTAACGTAATAAACATAAAATAAAAATTAAATTTTCTGAAAGCTGTTGTCAAATTGTAAGTTTGAATTTCAATAACAAAGTTTTTTTTTTTTAATTTACCATGACAAACTTAAAGTTTTAATTTTTCCAATACAGAAAAAAATTTAAAAACAGAAAAAATCTGTGAAATGATAAGAAATCATAAAACTCTAGCATTAGTTAGTAATATACATTTAACCAAGTATTCTTAAAATGTTCATCAATTCATAAAGTTATCTTGTTTGCTTTGTTAAAAGTAATTTACTGAGAAAAAAACATACAATCCAGCTAAATTCTTACATTTTATTATTAACTATAGCTGATCCAGCGAAAGGAAATAGAAGTGTAAAGATTTGAATTAATTCAATTAGAGTCCAATTAGATGAAAAACTCGACTAGTTAGAATTCTGTTTATTCATTTGCTAAGACCAAATGAAAATGAATTATCTTTAATATTTATTTAAATAGATTAGATATCTTAAACATGCAATATGGTCCTGTATAACCCTCTTATGCAATACAAAATATATGTACAGTGTTTGAAAAAAATGAACCATCCTTCTTCATTCGAGCAATTTTAACAGTAGACAGATGGTGTTCAGCAGAAACTAATTTCTTCTATAAATTTAAATGCATGAAATTTGCGTCATCTTCATATTAAATTGAGCACCAACTTCATAATTCCCATGGTAACCCCCTATTTCGACATAATTTCTGTATAAATATTAATTTCAGATACCAAATTTCATGTTATTAGGTCTTACTGTTTCAAAGTTATGAGTACCGAATGATTGTAGCTCCTATTGTTAAATTAATTTCTTTCACTTTTATGCATATCTTCTTAAATCATGTTTCTATAGCACTGATATTTTGTATCATGTAACTGTTAAAACACCCCAAAAAAATCCACCTAATTTTTATTTTTAAAATAGTATACCTCGACCTAGGAATTGCAAGTTTCAACAAGGAGATGATCTCTGTAATTGATAACAACTTTAACATTGAATATCTGCAGATATAAAGATTGTAAAGTGTCATGAAATTTCAAATTTGACTTGAAGACTGCCCTTAATACAACTGTTTTGATTTGATTTTGTTGAGGAAGTTATTCCCTATTGGATAATATCGTTACCACCACACCAAAGGCACTGTACCATATCGATGATAAAAACCACTTTCAAGGTTAATATAGTTATATTATCAACAATTATTTACAGGATTTGTACAGGTTGTCTACAAGCTACAGTTTTAAAATTAAGGACTATATCCATCACCAATACAATACAGCAACTAAAAGTCCCTGCAATAGTCAGCGACTAGAACCGACCCTCTGTCCTCTACAAAACATCTCCCCCCCGACAGTATCCTCGAGTCATCACTTTTGCAGCCAGACCAGGTGGTGAATGTATCCTGTTGAGAGCTCTTGAATGTTCTGGGTAACGATGTTACAGCACCAATCTGAAAAATTGACGTTTCTACAAAAACACATTCAAAGTTTTGATGCATCGGGAAAAATCAAGTTACGACTCAAAGGTTGTTTTCTCATGAAAATTGACTGACTGCAAAATCCAGAAGCTGCAGATTAAGTTTTCTGTCTCGTAATCATTAGACTATTTGCCTGTAGTGGATACCAGCCCACTGCGGTATAAAGGGTAATGAAAAAGTTGACCTGCTGGCCAAAAAAGGGGCAATGATTACTTAAACTGTTAATGATGAAATCACATTTCATAATGTAAAGACAATCATTCAATCAATCTTTAAGAAGAACTTGGAAAAGAGCTTTCAGAAAAGAATTCCCAGAAATCTTGGTGGGAAAAATATCCCAAGTCTTTCTTACTGGCCTAGGATGTAAGCCGTAGAAGAATTCAACCTTGCTATTAATCACGACTGCCTTGCAAGGCATTTACATCGCATGGCATCCTTGACAATCCACGTTGCAAGCTCTAGGAACTCACGGACTATACTCAGCTGCAACACTGTCCTGTGCTCTCTGCTATAACTTTGTGGGAACGTTACTGGGAAGCAAGAGACAGAATGGGTTCATAGACTTTCTTCTGTTGCCATTTGTTACATTGCTTTTGTTCGGCTGCAGTTTTGTCTTTTGTATACACCATTGGAATTTAAAAATAAATAAAAACAAAGGATCAAGATAATTTGTGACCTTGTCATAGCATAAAACATGAAAATTGGCTAAAAAAATGAAGTGGTTGAAAATCGCCAAAATCGATTGGTGCCTTTGGTGTGGTGGTAAGAATGTCTTTGAATTTGCTCTACTATGAATAATGCTTGAAATAAAGGGAGTGGTTAGGGTTTTTTCTGTGACTATACATTTTAGATTATTGCTCAAACGCAGTATTTAAGTAACTTTTTAAGGTGTCTTGTATTATCAAACTTTGTGCAAGTCAATGTTATAAATGTTAATGACAAGTCGCATTAATTTAAAATGATTCCTTGCCTCTGGCTATTAGATTATTGAGATTCAAGATTTTCACTAAATACCACCACTATATTAATTCAATTTCTGATTTTTGAAGCCCTGCTAGGTGTTAACCAAAAAAAGTCAGACCATTTCAGTGCTTCAAAAGTAAACACTATATTTAAAATTATTTGAAAACTACTTATTTTTATGATTACATGACTACACTTACAGAGTTTGTTCAAACAAAGAAATTTTTTAACATATATCCCCAATAACACAGCAAAGTACCTCATATTAATTATTTTAATATAAGTTTAATTAAAAAATTTATGAGTTCAATTCATTGTAATTTGATAACTTACAAAATATTTTTAATGCTTTGTTCCAAAAATCGTGTTTGGATTTTCGAAACAGGAAATTCTGTTTGTTTTAAATGCCCCACTCAATGTTCAAGATAACAAGGTAATTACGATGATGTTTAATAATAATATTTAACTAGTTATGACTATTTTGTGGTTTCTATTACCTAATAGTAAACTTTGGAATTGTGATAACCTTCCTAAAAAATACAGGCTGGCGTTTTGTATTTGGCAATTGCAAATAACAATTACTCTGTTTTATCTCTATATTTAATTTTTTTTATTTTCTATACTTAGATTTTATATTTGACCACAACACAATTTAGACTAAAACTAATGTATTTTGAACATAGTTCAAAAAGATTTTCTTCTATTTGCCATCTAGGTTGTAATTATAGGTAGTGTTTGGTGCAGCTTTGCCAAATTCCCAGAAGTGTAGTATTGTTTTTGTTTCACTGCATACTTAATGCTTAAATTACAGCATTAGTTAAAAGAATCCATGGGTTCTTTCGAAATTAAAAATATTCTACGGGCCCATCCTAAAGAATAGAATCCTTTCCTTGGAGTATGATCCTTTGGAAAGATTTTACTGCTTCTTTCCTTGGAATAAAATGCTTTTGAAATATTTTATTGCTAATTTCCTCATAATAGAATAGATTTTAGGTTTCATGAAACATTGTGACAGCTCATTTCACTATATGCATGTGAAACTTTGTTACCTGTTCCCTATTTGTCAAACACCCTAGTACATTTTACTAAATTTATTTAATTTCAAGAAAAAGTATACTCTCTTGATTTTTATTGCTTGAATAATGTTTGAAGTAAAGGTTTTTGTGTTTTGAAGGTTCAGATGATTTAACTTGTGGGGAAAGTCAAATCTTAAGCTACTGATCTTTTGGGTAGCATTTTTTTGATTGGAAGGTGCTACATATTGCTTATTAACCGTGAATTTACTGAAATTTACACAAAGCTCCATTTCAACACTCACCCAGGACTCAATATCAGTATTATAAACATCAGTGGTCATAAATCTGGCATTAGTCCAAAGTATATTATCTTAATTCTATAAATAAAATGTACTAAAAATCTATTTACAAAAGTTACTTTGATTTAAACTGCTATTTCCATTACAAAACATTCTATAAATATTCCATTTATTAAAAAATACTGAATAAAAAGACTAGAATAATGAAAAAATTACTAATTTCAATCTAAAATGTTCTTTAGAAGTAGACAAACTTTCTTCCAACACAATAGTTGTATCTGTATTAGTTGCATTTAGCTTTCCAACTTTGAAATAAAACTTTTTCAGACATTAGCTAATTTATACTAAGGACAAATGTTAACAGTAGCTTTTGTTCATAGAAAACATTTTCGGTTTCTAATTAGTATAAAAAGTGCAAATTGACTTGGTTTCATAAATGTAATGCAGAAATTTACAAACCGAGCATTTAAATATAATCACTTAATTATGTTACCACTTTTCAAAAAATTTTACTTTGTATAATTTTAGGGAAACTGATAAATTTTGGAAACTAATTTAATACATCATCTTTGCAAGTTATTTTAGTATAGGGAAGAACTTTTGGAATTGTATGACATTTTTTATTTTGTTTTCTTTTTTAAATGCATTTATTTCAAATTAATATTTTTTGTAAATGTGAGAAAAAAACATTAATATTTATGAATTGTTATTGAAACTTTATTTTTTCGTAGGAATATTTTTCAATTTTGACAACAAACTATATGGTAAGTATATTTTTCTAATTAAGTTTTAATTTTAATCTACATACACATGAATTATACACTTCAGTCTTCAAATCATTTGCATAATCATAATACTATTAATGTTAAACCTAAAGGCAAAAGTATTGGAGACCTTGCTTGTTGCTTCAAGGAACTGCAGGAAATTTTTACTAATTTCTTTTACTTGTGTCAATCTTAAATAAATACATCATTTAATAACCTTACATCAGCCAGTGTTGCTACCTAATTCCTATTGTAATTTTATCACTTGGGTAGGTAAGGTTATAAATGTATACCCATTTTGATTTCTATGTACCTTATCACTCACTAGTTGAAAAGCAATTAAAATCCTATGAACTTAATATACACATTTTTATACAGCATACCCAGCATTTATACAGAAGTTTTCCAATTAGTGCACAATTCCCCCTCGTGGTTCACAATTTTGCTGATAAAGATATCTACATAACACTGTTGTACCCCATCAACACTTAATAAATTTCCCAAACAAGGAATACCATCCAGTGATAAGTTTGTGAATGTTATATCTGGAAATTGATACATCTTTATCTTTTAGTTGTGGCCAGCAGCACAACTCGTTACATTTTATGTTATTCCTCTTCAGTTCAGGTAGGATTTATTTTCATAATTTATTTATTTATGAAAGTAGCATGTCTATGAAATTGCATATTACTTTAAAATTTTTGAACAATCAATTCAGAGATGATATGTCATGAAGGCACCACTAAAAGTGATGTGATTTGAATAGATAACTTGAAAAACTTGCATTTTAAATTAAATAAATTGATTGAAATTTATACCTACTTCCCTTTTCATCATACAGAAAACACTTAATAAATTCAGCATGTACTGAGACTAAGAATCTTTCAATAGTGCATTAACTGATCCGCCCTATCGCAGAGCCCTCTGGGAAAATCCTGCCCCAGTACTCCATGTCAAATATAACCATTTGTAATGAAGACTTGAAACACTCATCTTTAATGGTTTGCTATTTATAAATGCTTTTCATCTTACTCTTGTTCCCAAACATTGGTAATTTATTAATTCAACCTCAGTTTGTGAAACCATCCCATCTTGAAGTTAAATCTTTTCCAGCGAGTCTAGAGGTTTGTGTCAGTTGCGTTGGTACTGTGGCCTTCTTTAGCCAGGCACCATTGTCTCTAGTGGTGTCAAGCAACTCATTTCTTTTCCTGGGGTATGAGTATACCAATACTTTTTAAACGCTAATAATGCTTTATTTGAATTTTTACTAATTTTAAAATAAATAACCTTTACTTATATTCGTATAAAAAAAAATCAAAGACTAATTTTCTCTCACTTTTCGTTTTTTTTAAGAATTTAGCTCATAGCACATTTTAAGCATACTTGATATTTTAAAATTGCTGTTGCTCTTTATACTTACTATTCAGTCATTACTTGTTTATTAGCAAAATTTGTTTCCACTTTGGTGTGCACAATATTCTCTATAAACCCTTATTACTTGTTTAAGATATAGAAGGGTTTTTTAAACCAAAAACAAGCAATATATAAAAGTATAAAACTTGTATTATGAAAAGAAATAATCTTGGTAATTTGTCACTTTACAGATGCTAAAATAAAAGAAAATTACTCGCTTCATATGTTTTGACAAATATTTATGTAAGCAGAACAAATTACACTAAAGTGCCAAAAGTCATGGGATACCTCCTAATATCGTGTGGGACCTCCTTTTGCCCAACAAAGTATAGCAACTTGACTAAGCATTGACTCAACAAGCTGTTGGAAGTCCCCTGAAGAAATATTCAGCCATGGGTGCCTCTACAGCCATCAATAATTGCAAAAGTGCTGCTGGTGCAGGATTTTGTGCACAAACTGACCTTTCAGTCATGTCCCATATATGTTCGATGTGATTCATGTCTGGCAATCTAGGTGGCCAAATCATTCGCTGGAATTGTCCAAAATGTTCCTCAAACGGATTTCAAATGATTTTAGCCCGGTGACATGGCACATTATCATCCTGAAAAAATCCATCATTGTTTGGGTACATGAATGACTGCAAATGGTCTCCAAGTAGCTGAACACAGTAGCGTAGCAAGGTCAGGTGATACCCGGTGGGGAAAATTTCTTGTCATCCCCCTCCCCATTGAAATTATTAAAGGAAAAAATTAGATACAATTACAGTGTTATTTTCTGGTTTATTTCTTTGCATTAAGACATAAGCACTTAAAAACTTATTTTCATAACTTTGTTTTATGTAAATTTTAAAATGACATAATCAAAATTAATTCCTTTCCCTACTTTGTTTTCAATTGACAAGATAGCTAATGCAAAGCCGAGCTTTACTCATAGTGAAAATAAGAAAACTCTTGATTAATTTTAGTTTTGAAAAACTCCTCTCACATAATGCTACTGAAACACATAATGTTAACAAGATTCTTTAGGCTAAAGTTAGATTGGTTCACAATATGAAAGTTCATATTCAATAACAAACACTAAAAATCTTAAAGATCATTCCACAAAATCTTCTTTTGAAACTTAGGCAGTTTGTAGATTTCTTCTTAGTCACGGAATCTCTCTAAGGATATCTTCAGAAAGTACATCATAGTTTACGACTAAGTTTTGTATTAGGTAACTGTGGCAATTTGTCTTCGGTTGTAATCAGATTCTTGGGCTCTAGAACTGCAAATTGAGCTGTTATATTTTCCAAGTCTGTACAGCGAGTGTCTATTTCTTGATAAAACCTGTCAATGCACTCCATCATTGATCTTTTCAGTTCTTCATTCAATGTTAATGCTTCATCTTGAGCCTTTTCTCCAACCATCATTTTCTTCTTTCTTACGATTCTTCATTTCACTAAAGGAATGTCAATCTCTTCAAAAGTGTTCGTTGCAAACTGCAGTGTTTTCACCACGATCTCATTTCTTTTGTCTTTCAAAAATATCATCAGACTTCTCATTTTGATAACAAACTTCTCAAAACTTATCCCAGCAATCTGTAGGTATTTTGAGCATGGTTTACTTCTAAAACATTACTCCAGAAATATAAAAACCATAAAAAAGAAAAATTAAATACTGCTGGCAAAAGCGTTTGCAATGCTCCTCTGGTTTTGACAGTTTCTCTGGGATCACAAAGTTCTTATGATTTTTAAATTTGTTCGTTTTTGACACAGCTTGAAGAATTTCTTCCTTTTCTTTGAACGATTGTCTCATTTTTTGTTGGAAAAATTCTGAAATAATTTTGTCTCTTTCTTCTCAATAGAAGAATGTACATTTTTTAAAGTCTGTCTTTGCTGACCAGCATCATCTGAGACTTGCCGCTCCTTCAATCATTGCCTGAGCAAGTGCTGCTTCCTTAAAATCTTTATTTTTTATCGCCTTCTTGAGCCTATCATTGGCTTCCTTTAATAATTTTGAAGCACTGTCCAATGCCTCATCCTCTTCCTTATGCATAATTTTATGTTTTCGTTCTTCTTCTATCACCTTTCTTTTCTTTGCCAGCTGCTTTAATTTTTTTTCTCTGCTTCCAGTCTATCTTTTTCTTACCTGTCCTTCTGTAATTTTTCTTGTGCCTTATGTTTTATATCTTATAAATAGTCATTGTAGTCTTTATATGCAACCCTTCCCATATCCATTAGCTTTGATGTGATCGGCACCAAATGAGGTTGATTTTCAAAATTTGCCAAGCTACTTTTAACCCTCATCAATGCATTGAGTGTGCATTCTGACATTGATGCTCTGTCTCCTTTCAAAGCTCTTCCTGAGGCTGAGAAGCCACATTCAATGCCAGCACTACCATGAGAAAGTGACAGAGCAGCCTTCACTAGCTTTGACACAACTGGGTACTTAGGATCCACACCACTAATGTCTCACAGGCTGAAGAACTGGTTCCAGTAAACATAAATCTGTTTCATTCTAGATCCTTCTTCCTCAAATTCTTTTTGGGGTAATTTCCACTCATCCAGTATTATGTCTGTTTGGACATCCCATGGAATTGCTCTTGTAACTTCTAATACTTGTCACACACTCTCGCCACTGAATCTCTCAAGAGGATCAAGACAGGATAAACTTTTAAGGAGAGATGAACTGAAGGAGGACTTCTTCAAAAGATATTTAACACTGGCAATGTAATGCTTCTGAGCCTTGGAGAAAAGAAATTCATTTCCTTCTTTTTCACATTCTGAAGCGCTCTAGAAATTTTATCTCCAATCACAATATCAGCCAGAGGCAACAGTTTCTGAGGACATATATCTTCCCATTTATGCATTTTCAAATCTTGAATAAATTCCTCTTTGTAGATCCTACCCAAAATTGTTCTTATCAACACTTCAAGTTGAGAATGAAGGTTATGTATTAGAGGTTCCTTTTCATGAAGAAATTCAGTCACATGATTAAATATACACTCATTGCCATAAAAATTTGCGCACCAAGAAATAATTGTGGGATCGTAACGAAACTTGGCATGAAGGTACATGTCGGCCAGATATGCAAATGAGTTGAAATGCAGCGTGATTGCACATTGCGTAATGCCACTAGAGGGAGTTGAACTTGGTTCTCCTTGGAATATAAAACAGGTAAGCAAAGCTTGTTTGAGTGTACTTAATCTTTTGCAAAGGAAACGCTGAGGTAGACATGCCGCTGTCAGAGTTCGAGAGGGGAAGAATCATCGGGATGATGGAAGCTGGGTGGTCAGCTCAGCGAGTAGCTCTTCAAGTAGGCCGTTCTGATTTTACTGTGAGGAGGTGTTGGGATCAGTGGACAGAAGAGACATCGTTTACACGGCAACCAGGCTCAGGACACCCTCGACAGACCAGTCGTTGAGAAGACTGTCACACATCACACGAAACGCACACGTAGAGCCAACTACCTCATTGTCCGCTATCCAGACACAGGCAGCACCTTCACTACGGGCCTCTGTGTCTTCCCAAACTAACTCAAGGCGCCTGGCTGAAGGACATCTAGTATCGCGGCGCCCATTACGTGTGCTGCCAATGACACCCACCCAACGACGCCTCCGTTTGGAGTGGTGTCGCCCACGATGGGATTGGACTGCAACGGAATGGAACCAGGTCGTCTACAGCGACGAATCTAGATTCAATTTGAGCAGTGATGACAATCGTGTTCGTGTGTGGAGGCCCCATGGTGAACGCCTCAATCCTGCCTTCGCTTTACAGCGACACTCTGCTCGCACAGCTTGTGTGATGGTATGGGGTGCCATTGCTTACTATACACAGTCACCAATAATATTGATCCATGGCACAATGGCAGCCCAGCGGTACGTAAATGACATCCTTCAGCCACAATTGGCAGGACTCCCAGGAGCCATTATTCAACAAGACAATGCTCGGCCACACACAGCAAGGATGTCACAAGACTGCCTCCGCCACATTACCACCCTTCCCTTGCCTGCTCAAACCCCAGATTTGTCACCAATCGAGCATATATTGGATCATTTGAGACGGCAAGTTGGACACCCTACTAGTTTGGTCGAACTAGAGGCGCGTTTACAGCAACTGTGGAACGAGATGTCTCAGGACATCATTCGGAACTTGTATACCTCAATGCCCGCTCGTATTGCATCGTGTATTCGCGCTAGAGGGTGTCCAACAGAGTACTAAAACTTCCGTTCATTCGTACTTTTTTCTGCAATAAATGATCTTTGTTCTTTGATTTTCTAATCCCTTACTTATATCAAAGTAGTACTTACATGTGTAAAATTTTGTTTCATTTTGACGACTTTTTCTTGGTGCACAAATTTTTATGGCAATGAGTGTACTTGCACTTGATACGACAAATATCACCTCAGCCTTCATAGTTTCTCTTCTAAGTAAATGAATAATTTTTTTGTAGCCTGGTCTTTGTATCATGTTTGGCTTCTTTATTGGAATGTTGTCAAGGAAATACTTTCGCACTGCAATCCACTGTTCAAGTAACCTTTCAGCAGCTGGCTTTAGGCTTAACTACCTGCTTCATGAAATGGTGAGTGGGAAGTTTCAAGTCTGCTTGAATTTGTTTGTATGTTGACCAACGCTTAGGCCACTGATTAAAAAATCTTTGAATAGCAAAAACTAGTTCAGAAACACCTACCCCAAGCTCTTTTAGACCTTTAAGAAAATCATTATGTACTGTGTGAATATTACTTGTCCCAATGTTAATTAGTTATTTTTTTTGGGTAGAAAGTAATGAGTCATTAATATTTTAAAAACTGACTTTCACTAAAAAAAATCTCAAGAATTTGTAATAATCAACTTCGATATAACAGAGAATGATTTTCAATACGTTTGCAACGCTACTTCAATATTTAACCCTGGATACCGAGAAGGCCGAAATTTTTGCATTCTCTCCCTACAGAGGGGTTCAGAATCTTTCAGATCTCGAATTCCTGAAAAAACGGCTGAAGTCCATTAAGATTTCCATGCCCTCATTTCTGTGCCACAAAGAGAGAAGCGCGTGAATAGCCTCCGTTCCGTAGACAGGAATGTCGGGGTTCTCGATGGGGAACTTCAAGTGCTTAGAATGTGTAAGAGGTTGATGATCTATCCCCTTAAAAACTTTGCCGAAGACTCCTTCAAGTGTAAATTATCATACATATTGAAGATTCCACTGTCCTTTCAGAGTTTACCCTGACATATCTAAACCTTCTAGACATAATCAGACCCACAATAGAAACTGGAACATATGATGACAAAGATACTAAACGCATTACCTCTCTTCCTGGGTTAACGTTGAGTTAATATCAGCTTGACCTCTCCATTCTCGTCTTATTCCAGAATCCGAAAATAAAATGGGTCTGTTGAGACCGCCCTCAGATCTGTGTATGGAGGATGTTATCCCCCATTTTAAGTGACCACTGGCATTGAATTTTTGAGCTGTCAGCGTCTGACCTCCTAGAGGGTTCCTCCTTTTGTTCGACCGGTGATATCTATCTTACGCCAAATGATACGCCACACAATACTATGAAAGGAAAACGTTAGTCGTAAATGCCACTCAAGTTGGGTAAGAGGGGTCGAACATGCAGATGGCCCTGCTTCCCTTAAACTTCACCGCTTCGTTTTACTGATAGCCTTTCCCCGTGGGAAAATTTCCAGAACTTGCTGCTAATACACCGCAGGCAACATGAAGTATCCTTTTACAATTCAAACGGTACGTTTTTGAATCCATTCTTGCGGTGGAATGTAGCGCGCATTTCGAAATTGAATTCACGCAAACCCTGTTTTTTTAGAGGAAATTAATTTTTTTAACTGGGCACCAAAAATTTTTCTTCTTTGAATAGAATTTAAGAACTTAAAACCCCTGAAAAAGTGACTTGTTAGGAGCTCTGTTATTCATATAAAAGGTATTAGCTACGACCCAATTGTGCAATGAAAAAGTAACTCTCACTGTGGGGAATTATTTTGTTCAAAGTTAAATCTTAGGTACCTCAAATAAAATTAAAACAAAACTACTCATAAAGCAACTTTACTCTTCATATTTCAAAGATTTTCAGTTCCATAGATTGCACACAAATCTGTCATTCATGTTTAACATTTTATGGAGATTATGTGAATAAGACTAATCAATGGAAGCTTATTTCATGTTTAGTTTTACTTATTGGACTAGAATTTTCCCGGAATTTTAACAAATAGGTATTCGTACATTTATTCAAATGTTTTCATCACTGTCAAATGGAAAACACCATGTGCACTAAAGTTTATTATGTTTGTATAATTCAAAAGTTCTGAGAAATTTCAACAAAATGTTTTGGCTAAAATTCTGTCAGCTGAAGGTTGTGATTCAACCGTTTAGTTATTCCCTCCCTGTGAGAGCACCTTTTAACCAATTCATATCTTTGAGATACCATTCTCAGCAGGGTGTAAAAAAAATCATGATTTTTTCAAAAAAATCAATTAATCGGATTTATTTGATTTAAATCAAAAATCGGATTTTTTTAAATTTAAATTTCTGTAGGGCCTATAAATTTGTTAAATAAAAAATTGAGTTTCGGACATGACATGTAAACTAATATTTAATTAAGTAAACAATCGGAATTTGTGATATGGTAAATTAATATTTATTTTACTAAATATCATTGTGAAATCATTTATATGACAATACATTTAAAACACAAGTTGACATCCTCCATAGTTTTTTTTGAGCAAATTAACATAATCATGTTAACAAATGTATCAGTAAGTGTAAGTGAGACCTAAATTAGTCTGATGAAATAAATATTTGTTATTGGCCACTACTCTTAAAGTGAAAGGTGACTGTTTCAGGGTGCATTTTGCAAAATAAAAGATGTTCATTGTGTTTAAACTTTCATCCTTTCAAATAGAAAGCTCAGTTCAATTTTTTATTTAATAAATTATTAATCACATTACCTGTGTTATTTTGTATTTATGTCTCAATTAAAAAAAAGTAGTTGAAAAATCACTATAGCTAAGCCATTGGTCATTCAATTAAAGGGGTAACAAGTAGTTTAGGCCTACTTTGTGGGGATTTTCCTTGGCTGTCTTGACATTTACGTAGATGTAAGCCTACTGCTTTATTGTTTGTAACATAAAATTATGCATGAACATTGTAAAAACTTTCAAATAGATGTCAACTTATTTTTTACTTTACTGTTTGGCAGAATCCCTGACTCAACAGATTACTTAGTCCATAGACACCTCAGATTATTTGCAAGTGTCCAGTGCCAAACATTTTTTTAAAAGCTCATCAGTACGAGGTGTAGCCATTAGTGCTGAAATCACCATGTGTGCAGAAAGTTCAAAGCATTTGACAAATTCTGTGATTTTTCTAGAGTGTATTTACTTAGTTATAAAAATGTAAGATTGGTTGTGATTTAAATCAATGATTTTTTTTTTAATCATTTGATTAAAATCATGATTTTAATCATTGATTTAAATCTTGACACCCTGAAAAATCATGATTTTTTTTAAAATCAAGTAATTGAATTTTTTTTTTATTTAAATAAGATTTTTTTTTATTTAACTTTCTGTAGGCCCTATACACTGTCTTTATAACTATATATAAATTTGTTAAATAAAAAACATGACATGAAAACCAAACATTTTGACATGACATATAAACCAATATTTATTTTAAGTAAACAATCAGAATTTGTGACATGGTAAATCAATATTTATTTTACTAAAAATCATAGTTTGTTACAAGCTAATACGTTTAAAAAATGAATTATCAAATTTAAAGCAAAATATTTTTTTAACTTAAAAACACAAGTTGACATCCTACAGTTTTTCTTTAGTAAATTAACATCATGTTAAGAAATGTATCAGTAAGTGTGAGACCTAAATTATAGTCTGATTAGATATTATTTGTTACACTACTTGTTAAATGGTCAGGTGACTGTTACAGGGTGCATGTTGCTAAATGAAAGATGTTTATAGTGAACTTTCATCCTTTCCAATAGAAAGCTCAGTTGTATGTTTCATTTGTCTCAATTTAAAAAAAAAAGTTGAAAAATCACTATAGCTAAGCCATTGGCCACTGTCAATTAAAGGGATAACAAGTAGTTTAGGCCTACTAGTGGTGTCATGGACAGTAAATAGCTAGACTTTCAAGTATAACATTAATTTACAATATTTTCCCATGCTTTGTTCATAACATATAAAATTATGCATGAACACTGTCAAAACTTTCAAATATATGTCAACTTGTTTTTAATTTACTGTTTGTCAGATTACTTGGTCCAGACACACCTGATTATTTGTCCACTGCCAAACATTTTTTCAAAAGCTGATCAGTACTGGGTGTGGCTACTAGTGCAGAAAGTTTAAACATTTGATGAGTTAATAAGATTGGTTGTGATTTAAATCAATGGTTTTTTTTTCATTCAATCATTTGATTAAAATCGTGATTTTAATCTCGAGATTCTCAGTATTGGAATCATATGCAGACATCTCGCTTGTATTGATATTTAATCCATTGGACCTGATCAAGCAACATTTGTATGCATTTAATTTCTTAGCTGAAATAATTAAATAGTGATCTATTTTCTAAAACAGGTAGTTATTTACATTTTTTTATGCATAATAAATATTCAAAATATATCACTAAGTTTTGTATTTTTTCTTTTTCCAGAATAATTTTTGTCAGCTTTGTAGCACTATTATGGAATACATACTTGGCCTCACAAGCAAACCGAAATTATGAAATCTAAGAGTTGTCCAATATGTAAATCTTTTATATTTTGAACTATTAAAAAGTAATATTTTGTTGAATCATTTTTATTCTGAATTCAGTAAATTCCAAGGTTTTAATACATTCCACTGCCAGATTGTTCTAAACTGAGATAAGTTTAATCATTTCATTCCTGAATGAAATTAAAAGGTCAATTTGTACCTTGGTAAGAAACGGTAATTTGACAAGACATCCAATTTATTATAATTTTCTGAAATATTTAGATTCAAGTTTTATTAAAAACCAATATTTCACAGCTCAAATTTTAAATCCAAATCATATTGGGAGTTTGAAAATAGAATGAAAAACATTCACCATGGGTGGTCCAAAGATGAAAATTTTTATGTAAATAACACATTTAAAAATTTTAAATGTATGAATATGCAACACTGCTATCTAGGATTACTTGGATATTTAAATTCCTAGGATGAATACTTTAGTGTGCATAACACTCCCAAGTTCACAAATCCACCATTGTAGAGCTATAATTGGCTGGGCATTAACAAAATGTTACTATATGTATAATAGCTCATTCCTGTTCAAGTGACATTAATTCGACTACCTCTGTACATGTAGAACTAGCATTAACAATTTGTTAATTCACTAGTCATGCCCATCCGATAGTACTTTCCATGCGACTACTTAATTCAAATTGAGTAATGTTACTTTTCTATAAAGCTATTTTAAGTTATTAATTGCATATCAAGACCTTACCTCATCCCAGGAGTTTAAATTATACATTCTAACCATTCCTCCCATTAGATGGCAATTTATCAGGAATTGAAGCCTAGGTTAGTACTACAGCTACAGAAACATCCTCTGGCTACCCATTCCAACAGACAAAATAAACAAGATTCAAACTTACTGCCACTCAAGGACTGCATTATTCTAAATCTAAAAATTTTGTACATTTTAAATGAAAACGCCAATTTATTAGAATAACTCAATGTTCTTTCATTCAAGTGCTACATAAATATGTATATTCAAATGCAATGTGTGTTTGAAATATGGATATCAGATCTTCATAAACTACTCCTAGTTAGATGGCAATTCCTAGGATTCCCTTCTAAGGAGCTAGTCTATTACCAAAACAATACCAGTAAAAGATTTTACCTCTGGATAAAGCAATAGGCAGAAATATTCCAGGAATACTGAATGTTCCCAATTTCAGTGTCCATCTTATAGTGGAAAATAGTACAGTAAACCAATTTCTTAGGCTAACAACCATCTGCAATATAGGCAATGTTTATTCACATTCTTAACTTTCATTTGCCCTGACATAATTTTAAGATGTCATATCCAGTAGATTATTCTACAAGTTATCTGACGATCTCATTGAGACTAGATAATTTCAGTATACAATACAACTAAAATCTTCCTCGTTGCAAGTCAGTGCAACTCCATGACATATATTTATGTTACACCAAAAAGAAATACCCCATAAATACACTAGTTTCAACTCGTCTATTTAAAATCTGATATCTTGCCTGAATATAACCTAAAAATTATGTACAACTGAAGTAAAATAAGCAATGTAAAACACAGTAAGGAAAAAAAACAATTTTTTTTTGCAATTGATCTTTATTGCAAATCTGAAAAACTGGTACCAAACATCAATTTTGACAGTATCTGCCTGTCAAACGCAATATAATCAGCTGATATACAATATATGCTACCAAAATGAAGGAGGACCAGCATTGATATTAATCTCATTTCTTCTTTGCGGCTTTCTCGGCGGCTTTGGTGACCTTTCCACCAGAAAGATCTTTCGTTTTCACTGACTTGATTACACCAACAGCTACAGTTTGCCTCATGTCACGTACAGCAAATCTTCCAAGAGGAGGGAAATCTGTGAAGGTCTCAACACACATTGGCTTACTAGGAACAAGGTCAACAATAGCAGCATCTCCAGACTTGATAAACTTGGGTTCATCTGAAAGAATTGGAGATTGTTAGATATGAAGTCTCAATTATCTCAACTTCTAAAAGGAATCTTCAATCAATTCGATTTTCTTCATTCAGACACCTGAATTAATAGCCCTTGTTCATGTAATGATAACCCCAAACACAGGAAAATCTAAATGGCTTTAGCCAAACATTAGTTAATCAGGTTGGGGGTTTTAAGGCTCAAGATATTCAAACATCAGTTAAACATTCTTTTTTTATGTTCATCCATTTTCAAATAAATTCCATACCAGCTAAAGTTTAACCAAAGTCATAATTTATGGACCACAAACAAAAAATGCTTACCTTCCAACTTCTTTCCACTTCGTCTATCACACTTTTCTTTGATTTTACTAAACTTGCAAGCTATGTGAGCTGTGTGGCAATCAAGAACAGGAGTGTATCCATTTGATATCTGTCCAGGATGGTTCAACACAATTACTTGAGCAGTGAATTCTCCAGTTGCTTTGGGAGGATTGTCCTTATTATCTCCACACACGTAACCTCTTCTCAATTCTTTAACAGAGACGTTTTTAACGTTGAATCCAACATTGTCACCAGGAACAGCTTCAACCAAAGCCTCATGATGCATTTCAACGGATTTTACCTCAGTTGTCAAGTTGCAAGGAGCAAATGTGATGACCATACCAGGCTTGATGATACCAGTTTCAACTCGTCCTACTGGCACTGTGCCAATACCTATTTAATAATAAAATATTAAGGCATTAATACATTTAAAACACCATTTGCACATACTACAAACCAGCTCTTAAAAACAAATCTCTTCAGATTTACTACTACAGCCATTAGAGAACTGGATACAAAATTTTTAAAAAGCACTAATGACTACTTCACAAAGGGATTTGTATTTGTAGATTTTTTTCTTACAAATGTAATTTTCACCAAGCATCATTCCACAAAACAATCACAGAATGCAATTTAAGTCATTTAGAAAATTTTCTATGCATATTTGAAGATATATAGCATAACCCATTAAGAAAGTATTTAAAAAAATTTAGTAGGATGTAAACCAGAATGTCTTGTAATTTGCTCTTCTCTTATCTTTCAGAGATCAATTGCAGACTTGAAAATTTGTTATTATATTTAATACATATAACTATATGATAATAATCAATGCTTTTAAAAGGTAATTAAGTAACAAATTAAGTTTCAAAAATTGCCTTATAGCATGCTAATACTCAAACACACAATGAAAACAGATACAGGTAAGAAATTTATAGTACCTCCAATTTTGTATACATCTTGCAGAGGTAAACGAAGTGGTTTGTCAAGAGGACGACTTGGAGGTTCCATGATATCCAAAGCTTGCAAGAGCGTCTTTCCATCAGCCTTGCCACTCTTCCTCTCAATATTCCATCCCTTATACCATGGCATGTTAGTACTGGGCTCCAACATGTTATCACCATTCCATCCAGAAATTGGGACAAAAGGTACTGTAGCAGGATTGTAACCGATTTTCTTGATGTATGTAGCAACTTCCTTTTTAATTTCCTCAAAACGACTCTAAAATAAAAACGAAGTTTTAGACTAGATTCTACCATCACATTCCAAAGTCACATACAAAACGAAAATATCAAAAATATCTTACTTCACTGAAAGGTGGTTCAGTAGTGTCCATCTTGTTAACTCCAATAATCATCTGCTTTACACCTAAAGTGTAAGCTAATAAGGCATGTTCTCTGGTTTGGCCATTTTTAGAAATACCAGCTTCAAACTCTCCAGTTCCAGCTGCCACAATTAAGACTGCACAATCAGCCTACAGAAAAAAAAATTGAGCATGTCAAACACAAGACAGAAAACACCAAATATACTAAAAGTGATTGCACGTTTTCGGACTATACTTAGTCCCGAAATTTGATACAGGTAATCTTCATCTTATGCAAGCCTGGATTTTAAAATTCAATCTAGAATATTTTTTAATTAATTTAATGGCCATTTATTTGATTTTCTTAGAATAACAGTGCAAAGATACTATTCCAACAAAGCAAAAAATTTTGACTAGTATTTTTTTTATTCTCTAGTTTAAATTTCTATCCTGATGGTAAAGAAAGCAAAAATTTCAATGTATTTGAAATCTGTGGAAAATTATACACCAGGTCAATACCTTAAATAGAATTTTTTTTTTAATTTAAATTATTTCTTTTACATTTTTGCAATATGAATTTGAGCATTTGCTAAAGATATTCATTACAAACACAAAAAGACCCGAGGTTTTCCATCTTTGCAATCGTTAAAGATAGAGTAAAAATGTAAAAGTTTTTGATTGATACCTTAGGTAGTTCAGATTTGAGATCACGTGTCATGTTAGGTTGTACTCGTTCACAAAGAGAACTGTCACAGTAACACTATGCTGGCCTGCTAGTGGAGAAATCCCAAGTCGTATTAGGAACCCACTTGCAGTTTGCTAATGCGAGTTTCATTAGAATGCCAACACAGAGGACAAATCCAACTCAACTGCTCCCACATAAATCTCAAATCAGAATAAAATAGGTTTACAATTAAATACAAGCAACTTTTATAATTTTAGTAATCAAACATGGGACACAACCTTATATCTGCCCTAATTGTAAATTTTTTCCTTTAATATTTTTTCAATACGATTCAATCAATAGATAATAAAATAAAGAGAAATATTTAACACCATAACAGCTAATTTTTAACAGTGAGGACAAGTCTTTAAATAACTATACAATCAGATATTTAAATATGTTTGGAATGAAAGTCAACTTACCTGTGAAGTACCTGTGATCATGTTTTTAATGAAATCTCTGTGTCCAGGGGCATCAATAACAGTAACATAATATTTAGCAGTTTCGAATTTCCACAATGTAATATCAATGGTAATACCACGTTCACGTTCAGCTTTTAGCTTATCCAATACCCAGGCATACTTGAAAGAACCTTTTCCCATCTGAAAGAAATACCAAAATTAAAATTTTAAAGCAATTACTAAGGAAGGGTTTTAGCATTTACTTTGATTAAGTGAAATTACTTTCATGCTACATCAAGAATAATGTTACATTTATAATCCAGAAGCATTTCCTTCCATGCTGGCACAATGGTAGTTCCAATGAAAAAAGCGACAGAACAAGTTACTTTTTACACCCAAATAGACTTGTATTAACTTATTGATTTATACCATACGTTCCTTAAATCTACTTAGTATTTCCTTAACGCAAATAGCCAAACTATCCAAAGTTAATTTAACTTGTGAAAGACTAATGAGCAGAACTTTCTGCCAATATGTGCACGC
This sequence comes from Metellina segmentata, assembly GCA_947359465.1. NCBI lineage: Eukaryota > Metazoa > Arthropoda > Arachnida > Araneae > Tetragnathidae > Metellina > Metellina segmentata. The sequence goes on from OX375872.1 coordinate 34,447,078, forward strand.
TTTACATGGATTGTTTCACTGAATCTAAATATAACTAAGAATTCACACGATTTTATTATCTACACTTCCCTAAACAAAAGTCTACTGAACCAAAAGATATGATGAACAGTGCCATTCTGTAACATACTACACAAAAAACAATTTGAAACCAACCACATGTCTTCATTGAGATTAAGCCTAACTTGAAACAAAGAGTTTCTGATGGAAAAAATTTTAGAAATCAAGTTTTAATAAAATTATGCACTTTAAATGTAATTTATAACGCAACTGCATTTACGATACGAAAGACCGGTCATACAAATTTTTGTAGTATTTTAGAACACCGTTTTTTAAAACTTACCTCCTGGGCTTCTTTCTCGAACTTCTCGATGGTTCTCTTGTCGATTCCACCACATTTGTAAATGAGATGACCAGTTGTGGTAGATTTTCCAGAATCTACGTGGCCGATGACCACAATGTTAATATGAGTCTTATCCTTGGGCATTTTTAACCTGAAGGAAAATAAATCAATGTTACTTTGAAACTTGGATGCAATTATCAGCTTATCATCAAGTTTATACGTATATTTTTACGAACTATTATACAAGTTCATTACCACTACTACACGTGCCCAAGTCTTAAAACGAACGAACTAATATTTTACTTTGTCACGACTTCTTAGTGAAAACACTGCACATATGATTGGCTACGTAATCAGTTCACATATTTCCATCACCGGGTCAAAGTTTATTCAACTCTACGAAACAAAGGGCCCGGCAAACAATAGACAAAATAGTGAATCGCAATTCTAAAGTTTTTAATTGCAATAGAAATAGACCCTAAAAAGTTATATTCGCGACACGTTCAATTAAAGATATAGCCGTTTTACGTACTTTTTATCCAACACTTCCTACTTGGAAACGCTCGTAGCTAAGTCATTAACCAAATCGACAAATCACCTAGTAAAGAATATGCAGAAAACTTTCGCCTAAAATGCATCGGAAGTGTTGACAACCGATGATATAAAACAAGCGTTCCATTTTATTAGGGATACTTGATACTGTGAAAAGAACTAGGCCGAAAGTTCAATTACAGTAACACATCCGCAACTTAATTGGTACGCCGACTACAAAGAACAATTGCACACGGAGTTCAAATTCACTAAAGAATTGCAAAATTAATATTAAAACATAAACGAGGAAGAAAAACTTGACGTAATTGTAACATAGAAAACACGCGACACAGATTTAAGTTTACTTGCGATACAAATTAGCAAAGTACCGACCGTGAAACGTCAGCACACAAAACACTACATTTAAGTAATAAAAATATATTATTCTAACAAATGATTTAGCGCTTTTAATTTAAAATGGAATGAATGAACGAAATATAGTAAACTCAACTTACTTTGCTACAAAATTTTTATGATGGAATGGGATTACAAAAAATACACAACCGATACGGTGAATCGCAGACACAGAAAAGGCTGTGGGGAGAATGATCACGTGGCCTTAAATAAAGTACCAAGCTAGAGTGGTTCGCCGCTGATGCCATTCCTCTCCGAGAGAACCAACGCTGAGTATTTTGATGGCTAAGCTATAGCAAACTCATGCATTCTTGTATAATTGTTTGGAATAGTTTCAACAAATTCAATACATCAACGTCACTTCTTGCTTAAACTTCAAACCCCAAGACAAATAAACAAAATGGAAGATGATTTATTAGCACGGATAAGGAAATAATACTCGATGTAACTTTAAACATTGAACTCGCAACCTCCAACATTCCAAGTTTCTGCTAAGTACGACATCCAATCATGCACAATTTTACTGTAACAATTAAACCATCTGATTAATGCTTAGTTCCTTTCTCAAAAAAGTTCACATGAGCATTCAAGAATAAATTATACCAATTTATGAACTTTAAAACTTAAATTTCCTGTCGTTATTGATCTCGGACCATTAACAATTTGCCTTTTGCTCGAGTGCGATGTTAATTCAGACACTTAACTCATATTTAAAGACACACCTCAATGCATTAGCAGTAGGCTTGGTGTGGAAATTTGGATAGCTGTGTGCCAGCACAGGCGTTTGTACCAGCTCAACACAACGAGCTACTTGTGATGGTCCAGGATCAATCCCCCTAGGGAAAGAGGCAATGACCACACCAGGTACGTTTTGTCTTCGGATCTTTACCTTGGGTACTGAACTTGGACCTTCTTCAATAGTCATGTGTTGCTCCAGTGCTACATTAATTACCTAGCAACCTACCCATCGGGATTGAGGGGCTTCGGTTGCGTAGTTAGTAGAGTCGTCGTGATCGGAAGTCGATACAAACAAAGATCGTCCTGTTCGGGGGAGGAGGGGGGACGGCGTTAAATCTGCCATAGCCTTAAATGTCCTTTCGTTGGCGTGCCACCTCTTGTGTTGAGCTTATCTTCCAATCGTCGTTCAAAAGAATCGATTCCAACCAAAGACTGTAGTGTACAAAGGGAGTTGCTGCACATTAAATCTGTCGTGGCCTCAGATGTTCTCATGTTGGCTTGGTGAGAAAGTTTAGAGAGTGGGGTATCAACTCAGGTGTTGCCTCGTTATCTGATCGTGGTTTAGAGATACGTGGTGTTGTCGTCGGTTGATTCCGGTGACTTCCCTTTGGGATTGATCCGGGACTGTTTTCAATCGCCCGTTGTGTTTACTCCCAGTGTGACGTTAATTAAAATACATATTTACCTATTTAATAAAATTTCTCGCATACAATTCGCGTAAAGCCAAAATTATTCAAAATGTATATTTCTTTGCACGGAAATTAAAAAACCAGAACTTGTAGTATAAACGTTATACCACACTTTAGTATATACTTGAAAACAGTACTATTATTCGAATAGTAGTGTTGCTCTAGTGAGACGTTAATTAAAAATACCAAAAACCTATTTTAATAATAATATCCTTTGTATGTAATCAGTTAAGGCACTAAATAAGCACTATATAGAATTTTTAGGTATTTCACTTACACTGCACCAAACTTATAACCATAGGCGTAACCTTTGGAAGTTTGGAGGTTCAAACCCCCCCCCCCCTCCTAATTCAGTTGAGAAATTTTTGCAGATATATATAACTAGCCACTGCGTGGCTAGCCCGGCGTTGTCCGTGCCCGTGGTATAAAGTATTAATCTGGTGTAAAATTTTCCGCAGATTTCAAATCCATTGAAATTTTTAATCTATTTAAAGCGAATCCGATTGTACGAAAAAAAACTTAATAATCCCAGTCAATATGTTTTTTATTTCTTGGTCTCATTCGCGGAAATGCGACAGGAAATGTAATCTGTTTCATTTTTTTAACGCGAAGGGCAGAAGATACAATGTTTTTTTATTTTTTTTTTGAACGAGAAAGTTTACGTGACGTTACAATTTCTTGCGAAAATATAATAGATATATTCAATTTAAAAATTATTTATTTGAAGAAAATCATATTTTTAGGTAACAATCTAAAGTGAAATTTTCCGCATATTTCAAATCCGTTGAAATTTTTGCTCTATCTTTAACGGTCTAGGAGATAGAAAAAGAACTACATAGCTAAAGTTAAAACTTTTTTTATGCTCTGCTGGAAATTCATTAATCCGCGCAAAATGAAACCGGAAACGGGAAAAATAAATTTAGAATCTGTCATATCTTTATGCGGTTGCCATTCCAAAAAAAACAATAATAATTAAATTTCATTAAATTTATTTTAAAATGTTCTAGACTGAATTTTAAAATCAGCCGCGACCAAAAAATTGCAAAAAATTCGGACTACCTGTGTGCGAAATCTCATTGCTGTAAATGCCATAGAATCATCAGACAAATCGTAACAGACAAACACTTCCTTTTATAATAATAGAGATGAGAGAGAGAAAAAAAATATTTTACAAATTAATCATTTATTAATAACTACTCAAACTATTCATAACTTAATTCATTAGTGATTTATTTGTGTAATACATAAATGAAATCAATGAAACAATGGTATACGTTAGTTCATAGGCGTAACCAGGGAAAGTTGGGGGTTCAACCCCCCATTCAGTCCGTCGAACAAGATAGTCAAATTTGTTAACAACGAGCAATCGGAGTTGCTTTTGGGACTAGGGTTTATGTTAAATTAAAATTATTTTTACGCTCATAATATTTATAAATAATTGCCCGATATAAGTGAAATTTTTTATTCACTTGAATTTTATGTTTAACTTAGAATATGTTTTTTGAAGAACCAACTAGGAAAATGTTTATATGTATTGTATTTACTACAGCAAAAGCACTGATTAATTTCATCCAAATGTAATAATTCATGAAGTCTAGTGACTATTTTTCTATTCTCTTTAATTTAAAGGTAATCAAAAAATCTAAAAGTATGCGCATTCTTACCAATGTTGCTTTTTATTTCAATAATGTTAACAGGGCCGGTCAGAGGCCCATACGACAGATGCGGTCGCATGGGACGCCAAGATGGGGGGGGGCGCCGGCCAGTGCTGTATGAAAGGCTTTGCGGATTTGGCGCCCGAAACAAAGGGGCAGCGGTTGGCGGAGTAAAACACGCCGTCAACACAGAGGCGGTAGAATTTGCTTTTTTTTTTCCAATGAAGATATAATAATGACAATAACAAAATAATTAAATACTCTAGTTGTGTGTCGGAGCTTCAGTATTCAAAGAATTTCAATGTTGAATACTTAGTTAATGTAATTCAATGTTCCAAAACTCAAGATGTGGAACTCGTTGAGGATAGAGTCAGCTACCCAACTTGATATGTTAGTATATATGCAAAATCAAATTTTTATTTTCTTGTAAATATAAATTTAAAGTGTCTTAAAAGAGGGATATCGATATCAATTGCTATCCCCAAGCACCCTACTCCCCATCCCAACAATAATGTGGATCCTCGAAATCGGTCTATTATTATTATTATTTTTTTTTTTTATTATTTTTTTTTTTTTTGGGGGGGGGGCTCCAAATCTTTATCTTGCATATGCAATAAATTTCTCCCGGACCGGCCCTGAATGTTAATATATTAATTTGTTGTCGCCAGGGTTTGAAATAAGATTTTGAAGCTGGCAGCAAATATTACTGTGAGCTTTTATAAACTGCCAGCAAAAGCTATTCAGCTCATGGCAAAACCTAAAATTTTAATAACGGTAAATTGCAGTTGCACATTTTTCGTTAAACTTTAAAACAGTTGAACGACTAATGCAATGAGAAGAAAAAAATTACCTTTTCTTGTAAGCTTTCTGCAATTTCATATGAAACCCTAAAATACATCCGAGATAAGAAAGAAACACTCTAATAATATATTGTAGACACGTGTTTATTTCCTTACTAGCCACTGCGTGGCCAGCAAAGCGTTGCCCGGGAAAGTTCTTTTCGTGGGGTCAAGTGTAACCACAGCTTGCTAACCCCCGGTGATTGCTACGGATTCCCATTTGGTTTGCGAATTCGTAGCCTATTGGATAACAGCCATCATAGCGTTGACCGTGGAGTTGGTTTGCTTCGCAAACCAAATGGAAATTCGTAGCCCATAGGAATGAATTCCCTGCGCAAACCAAATTATGAATATTATGATCTATGATATGCTTCGCAAATTGGATAACAGCCATAACGGAGTTGCCCGTGGTGTTGGTTTGTTTCGCAAACCAAATGGGAATTCGGCGTGAAGTCACAATCTCTTGTGAAAATATAAATATTTAATAGAAATATCATTTATTAAAAGAAAATCAAACGTATTAGGTATCTATCTATCTGGTGTCAAATTTTCCACAGATTTCAAATCCGTTGAAATTTATACTTTATCTTCAACTGTCTAGGAGATAGAAAAAAGAACTAAATAACTCCAGTTAAAAGTTTATTTCTTTTTTATCGTCTGCTGGAAAATCATTCCTCCGCGCAAAATGAAAGCGGAAACGAAAAAAAATTTAGAATCTGTGATCTTCTATGCTGTTGTATTCAATAATAATTAAATTTCATTAAATTCATTTTAAAATGTTGTAGATTAAATTTTAAAATTCGCCGAGACCCAAAAATGGAAAAAAAATCGAGCTACCTATGTACCAAATCCCACTACTGTAAGTGCCATAGATTCGTCAGGACTTTGCGTACAGAAAACAGACAAACACTTCATTTTATAATATTAGAGATTATCAAGTTCAAGAAGGCATCAGTCAATAATTAGGCTAGAGAAAATTGCAGTTGTTTCATAACTAAATAGCTAAAAGTATAAAGTCTGCGATCACATACACGAAACATTTCTGAACTGCTCGATCAGCCTTAAAATCTGAAAGCGAAGGACCATCCGAACTTATTCTTATTAAGGCACATAGTATTTTTCTTAAATTTTTTTAATAGCTAGGCATTTGGAAAGAAATACTGAAACATTCGGTTTCAAATACTCGCAGCAAAACTTGCCGTGAGAACCGTTGATCGTCGCGGCGATTTAAGCTAAGCTCACGGCATTTGCCGGGGTTGCCGCGACTTATTTCGAGCCCTGGCTGTTAAAAAATTTCTGTATTTTGTTTTACAAATTAAAAAAAACAGTTAGTTCGGATTAACCAAACTCGGATTAACGGGATGGGTGGGTTGAATTTGCAGGCTTTTTATATAATTCAAGACTGTCCTTAAATAATTTGTTGTTAAACAAAACAATGTGTTCCTCATGTATGATACAATAAAACCACATTGTTTAAAATTACTTGACTTGAAATGAAAGTGACTAACATTTGCTAGACGCAAAATATTTAATAATTTTATCAATGTACTACGAAAAAATTTATTAATATATCATGTGATTTTTAACATGAAATACAAAAATTTCCCTGAGAAGTAGCCAGATGCTTCCAGAAGATAATTTTTATTGGTGTATAGTTCATACTTCTCGGGACTGAACCCCCTCATTCATCAACCCTAGTCACGCCTATGCCTCTGAGTACTACAAGGGTCCACGCAAACGAATTCTCGATACTTACTTGTCAATGAATAGGGAGATATCTTTGGTGGTTCATTTCCTTTACGAGATATATTTATTTATTACTAATTAAGTTCTACTAGTTTCATTTTATAATCACAGTTTCTTAACAGCCTACATATTATTAAAAGTCTAAATTTCTTAAAGGGATCTTTAACCCTTCTTTGCATGATTTTTTCTTTGTTGGTGATATAATTCATGTTCAAAATTAAAGGAAAAATGGTTAAAAAAATCTTAGTATATATTTATAGTAGAAATTTAGCAAAAAAACAATATGATGGTATCATGTGGTATTTTTTAAATTAAACGCAAACTTTTTCAGAAATTGCTCTAAAATTAACAGAAGCACATGTTACAAACCTTTCTTCCACTCATTTTCACTTTTTTAGCAATAGAAACTCAAATATAATAAAACAAAATTAAAAACGAAATCATACGTTTTTTGCAACTACAACAAACAGCGGAATGACAACTTCAAGCTCGTTTTACTGATAGTGACACTTGCTTATTTTTGACAGTTATGTTTTTTTTATGCAATGGACATTAAAAAGGTATCCAGACACGATCAACTTAAAGTGAACTTGTTCTTTTATATAATTTTTGGGCATTCAATGTTATGATGGAAATTTCCACCATTATGCAAAGAAGGGTTAAAGCGGCTTGATTGATTACAGTGCAATCAGACAAGCCATTTAGATCTGTAATCATTCAACTTTATTAAGCGTGTTAGAAAAATAAATGGGATTCCTTGGCTATTTCTTTCCTTTTCTCAGCTCAAGAATCCTTGATTCATTTTGTTACAAACAGAAGTCCGCGGCACATCTTCTGTACCTTTGCTTTAGCAATTGTTTGAGTATTAAAAATAACATTGCGAAAACATTATTGTGCAGTTTAAAGGTAAGACATATTTATTCACATATTCATGTTAGAATTTAATTTTTTCGGGAGATGACTTTTTTACTTAAAAAATTCAATAGAAATGTTATTGTGGAAAGGATAAATTATTTTTCTTCTTGTTGACATTACAACAGTGATATCGCTATTTAAGTTTTTACCAACAATGATGAATAATTTCATGTTTTAATCTCCTATATATTGTAGTTGCATGTAGTTATTAACAAGTATATAGTTAACACTTTTCAAAAAATTATGAGCACTCAAAGGCGGCAGAGTCAGAACCGAGATAATTTTTACCGATGTGCTTCAACCAAATCAAATTTAAATAAAAAAAAGTTCAGAAAAATCGATTTAATTTTATTGTAAGTTTTAAAATTCACACACCATAAAGTCATCTGGTAAATATTGTATAAATAAAAAAAATTGTGATTTAAAAAAAATCAAGTGTTAATTAATGAATATTTATTAATATATGTTATTAATTATAATAAGTATTAATAATTGATCTAATTTTTATTAATAATTAATATATGTTAAAACAATTAATTTATTCTTCCCACTTTTTTCTGGGGTGCATTCCATAGTTTTCAGGAGGACCAACCTCCCCAGTTACGCCTATGCTGATAACTGCTCGTCACGTTATTCCGAAACACCTTTTTATCTTTTCACCTATTTATAGTATTATACTATAAACTTGACCTATGTAGATTACTGCCGCTGCACTGGTAAGTATATGCGGAAAAAATACATGCGTATATTATGGCAGGCCGTTTAGATGGGTAGGAACAATATAACGAGCTATTGGAGACGGTCAGATGGGCAAATCCAGTTTTTATCAAATTTGCAATAGGGAGAAACGTTGCATCATGCCTTCATATATAAGCCGACATTCTTTTGTTCAACGTCTTGGGCCCTCTTACGGTAGGTAGGTATTTTAATTTAAGTCGTACTGTAGCAACACAACAGTCTTCACGATGGTTCGGAACTAATCCCCCAAGGAAAAGATTCGAGAACCACAGCACTTAATTTTGAACCACGGTTTGACGAGGAAAAAACCTGAGCTGGCACCCCACTTTCCAAACTAACGTGGATGTCACGACAGATTTAACATGTATCAGCATCGACAAATGGTACAAGTCGAAAACGTATTCTTTAGGAAATCTTAAAAAACGACATAAACCACTCAGTGAATGCAATAAAAATATTCTTTGTGCAGGTAAGTTTTTACTTTTTAGCAACACAGATGAAAAATTCAAAACATTTCAGTTTTTGCAATATTATAAAGAATTAAATATATTCTTGCCAAAGTTGAAAACCATGAATTATGGTATTCTTTATAGAACTACTGGATATTTATAAAATGTTCTTTTAGCTAGTTTATGCTGTTTTTTTATCACGTTTAACAATTTCGTCGTGATTTTATCTTGCGACAAGTCTACAGCTTATAATTTGTATTTTAAGACAGGGGTGAGTTACTAAATCAGTCTTGATAATTACTCGTTTAGGTGAGAAAAAAAAACGCATTGAAGTTTATTTTTGAAATTTAAAAAATTGTGTTCTGCTTTAGTCATTGTTTCTTTAGCACTCGGAACTTTCCTTAGTCTTAGTCCTAAAATAAGATGGCATACTTAATACGACACACACACGAGAGCGAAAGCCTCATATCTCTTTATAACTTTTCTATAAAATTCTATAGAAATACATTCTTATAGAATCAGAGCTAGTTTACTCTATAATTTTTTCTATGGGAAATAAAATTTCGTTTCAATATAGAATTCTGTGAATGAAAAATTTTTCGCTTGAGTATCGATAGTCTAAACTGGTATCCTATTGATCGACCTCAGATAAATCGCAAAAAATTATTGTATATCAAGTTTTTCGCATTTGGCTGATGCTTTCGAAATAAGTGATTCAGAATCAATTCAATGGTATGCATTCACTAGTAAATGCTGACCGGAACATAATATTTATCACACTCCCTTTGAGTTTTATTTATTTTTCGGTTACAACTTCATTTAAAGCTATCTTATATTTACTAGTTGCCACTGAATTTTTACGATTGAATTATTTATACTAGAATCTTTAGGTTCTGTTATTTATGTCAAATGTTTAGGTTCTCCAGTCAGTAATATTGGTAACCTTTTGGCAGCAGTACTTTTTCCACTATATTGGAAGTCAGAAATACATTTTGTAACTAGACACCTTGTGCCTCCTTTCTTCTCTCCCAACCAACAAAACATTTCCCTCTTTCTAAAATTTTGTTTGCTTCAGCAATATCTATTGAAACTTAGTCATCTTATTCATTAATTTTTTATGGTCAGTTCTGGTTATTCTTTATGTGGGTTCTTTGAATCCCATTTCAAGAAAATGTAGAAAAAGGACACAATTATATGACGCAATGTTAAACAAGGTTTTAGATGGTCTCTTTAAGAGCTTTTAATTTCTAAATCATACAGCTCGTACAGTATGAATTCGTACTGGGAAATGAGGCAGTTTACGAGTCCCTGTGGCAGATGGCCCCACTCCTCCAACAATGCTGTTTTCAGGTCCTGGATGGTTCTAGGAGGGGGGGGTGAAGGCGAGTTGCAATTGCCCTCACAAGAGCGACCCAGATATGCTCTATAGGGTTTATGTCAGGTGACCTGGCTAGCCAATATCCTCACTTTCCAGATATTCGTCGACCCGATAAGCCCTATGTGGACGCGTTGTCGTCTATAAAAATTAAATCAGGGCTAACTGCACCCCTGAAAATGTGAACATAGGGCTACAAGATCTCATCCTTATACCCCATAGCAGTCACAGAGCCTCTTTCAAAGATATGGAGGTTTGTGTACCAATCCGAAATAAAGCCTGCCGAGACCATTAAACCATCGCTGCCACAGTGGTCTCTTTGTTGGATGTTGGAGGACAGGTAGCAGATCCGTGGTTCTCTCCAGGTGAACGTACGTTGAGAATCAATAGTTAGGCTAAACCAGTACTCATCAGTGAATAGAACGGTACCCCACTGATCCCTTGTCAAAAGTCGATGTTCTCTGCACCATGCTTAACGAGCTCTTCTGTGCACAAAAGTGAGCGCGACGAAAACAGATACTCTTGAAACTCGGCTTCCTGTGGCCGCATGATACGAGAGCTGATGTGTTGCACTACTGTTACGACACGCTATAATGTACAAGTATCGACCTCACCCAAGCTTTCTCTCCACGGATTCGGTATCCTTAAACTGTTTCCATAAAACGGACACGACGCTGGGCGTTACATGCAAGTCTCTAGCAATCTGCACTTGAAAATGCCCTGCTTCCAGTCTCCCGACGAGTCGCCACCTCATATCATCATTAAAACGTTGGTGGTTACTCATTTTAACTGTTTGTTAAATTTCACTGAATGTTGCAAAAAAAAAAAAAAAAAAAACACGAAATTCACCGAGGTATGCGAGCGAATGAAGCGCGGAAATTGTCACGTGCACTTAGAACCCACACGTTCGCATTTGGTACTGAAGGTTTGCATCTTTGTATGGAAGCATTAGTTTTACCTTTCGTTCAGTACTTTTTAAGAAATTCGATAAAATATGCAAATTATCTAAATTTTGAAAACCAGTGTTCATCGAACTTTCATCAATGTATAAATTTAACTAAAAATGTAAAAATATTAATGGTAATTATTTCCTTGTACTTGAGCACTAAATTAAAATATAGTTTTATTGTCAAGTTATGATTTTAGAATTTGTAACAAATTATTAAAGTGTTTCATATCGAATAGTCAATTGCCCATACTTAGAACAATTTTCAGTTTCAAGTTCAAATAAACAAAGTAAAAAAATTATTTGACGGCAAACACATGTATTTTAATTGTGGTCTTATTTTTAAGATTAGTAAATCATTTTTCAACTGCAATTAAAAAAATAAATAAAATGTGCTATGTCCCGAGTTAAGAGATGATTCCTAACATGGAACAGCATTTGTTTTGCCTGTTGTTTCCTATAGAACCTATATAACTTACTTGGGACACAGGAATGTTTTTTAAAATAGTTTTAAATGGAAAAAAAAAAAAAGCTACAAGGAATTAATTTTTTGCCAATTTCTTAAAAACAAACTTTTATTTTTCAAACTATATAATACACCCCAAAAACAGGATTACATTAATACAAACTCGATGTAATACACAAAAAGGTCTATATTAATACAAACTAAAGGAAATACAGTAAAATAAATCGTTATACATCAAAAGTGTATCTCTCTTCCTCTAATTTCATTAACTTTTTTATTCTTATAAGCTCTACTGTCTCCTCTACATCCGCAGCACTGGGAAAGACAAAATCCATTGATCCATTATAAATTCGCATGCAAATAATTTTGCATTTTGAGTTTATTTTTCTATGATTTTACCAATAAAATCTTTTTTACTTTCATTCTTCCCTTTGTCAAATGTAAACATAACTTCAACAAAATAATTTTTGTAAGGGGCTGAAGACTGGGTTTGACTGTTATTATCAACCATTTCTTGAACAAAAAAACTGGCATAAAAATAATGTGCTACCACTTTATTTGACCTAACTTAGGATACCGTCTCAAGTTTGGGATCCATGAGCATTTTTTCGAAAATGTTAGTGTAAATTGAAAATTAATCAAGTAAAAATTAAAACAGTGACTGGTTTTATTATATTTAATGATAGGCTAAAGAAATCAGACATCAGCATTCTCCAAATTTTACTAAGAAAGCTTGGAGAACTAAAGTTATTTAGACAAAAAAAAACTTACCTTTTTTTATATTACATTGAAGATGAAAGATATATTCAAAACACTTTTATTTACTTGTTGTTTTTGATAGTAATGTTTACAACAGGTGTGTCAGTGTTCACCACTCCACCTTTTCCAAAGAATGATAACAGATGTCAGTTTGGCCAACTGCCAAATTACCAACTGTCCCATGGGCTCTTGACTGTACCATGTTTTCAAAACAATTTTGCCTTTCTTAGTAATTTGGCATTTAATTAATTAAAAAAACCCCACTCCCTTACTTTTGGCAATCTTTAAAAGTCATGTGTGTTAAATATTACTAGCATTTACCCTATGTTTGGGATATATTATGGAATTCCGAAACCTTTAAAGGCTCAAAAAGGAATTAAGATTTAAACCATCTAAAAGTTTATTTTAGTATTTTAATTAAATTTATGAAACACAGATAAGAGAATACATAATGCATAAAAAATACATAGTATATAATCAGGACTGTTTATGTGGTATTGACCGCCAACAAAGCACACTCGGGCAAACCGTCCCTGTTAAAAAAATATGAAAAACAAAGTGCTCTTAATAATACTTTTAAATTGCATCAAAAATTCATGAACAGATTAGTAAGTATTTTTATCATAACCAAACAAAAACCTCAAAGCTATAAAATCCATGATCAGTACAAAATTAAAAAAGGGATTATTGATTCATGGACAGGATATGCCAACTCCTGATGCACAAATATTTGAGTAGCATCTATTATTTTAGGGTGCATTAAGTGTTAAAGTAAAAGAACCCAAGAAATTACTTGTGAAAGGAGTCTTGGTTTGCTAAGCAAACCATATGAGATTGCGTAGCAATCACCTGGGGTTGGCGAGCAGGGGGCCAAGCCCTCGCTGTGATGTCATGGACCCGAAAATCAAATCAGGATTATACAAATTATTAAGATAGTTTAGCTGTCACAGGAGATCGACTCTGCAAAAGGAGTGTAGGTTTGCGAGCATAAGCGAGCAGGGGCAGAGTCCCCTAGTTTTTAAATTGAGTGTTTATTGCACTTTGGCTCTCAGGACCTTTTAAAATCAATGTGCATGAAGGAGTTAATAAAAACTAAGACAGAGAGCACACACAACAGATCCTCACTCTAAATAGTTTGCATGTATGATGTAAGAATTTGATAACATCACACATACAAATAGGTCACAGCCAACCATCAAATGTTGAGTTTTCATGAGAATTCACACACACACACACACACACACAATATGTTCATACATCATAACAAATATTTAACACAATACATTAGTACCTTTTGACTGCTATTTTGTAATGAAGACTGCTTTCATTTCAGGTTTCTGCCTGTTTTTTAGAATTACATGCAAGTGCAAAGTCGTTCACACCACTCAAGGAACGGCCTTTACGTAAAAATTCTTTGGTTCATTTTAATCTATTATGGAAACTTCTTTATAGCAGTACTAAGAAATCTTATACATGTGTACACATACACATGTGTTTATGCATAAATGTGTGCTTAGTATATACATGTAAACCCATACAAATGTATTGCACTTTCTCAATAAAGATCAAAATCCAGATTTTAGCATTTATATTAAGAAAGGTTTTTGTTAATCTGAAACAAATCAGGATGCATTAATCAAAGTTTCACTTTCGAAAAGGTGCAATATAATTGAGATTTATATCGAAAATTTCATTTTGCTAATTTGTTTCTTTATTTGTATGATCTGCATTTTTATAATTTTTATCTCACTTTTGGAAGGGGCATAGCCCTAACAAAAATATGGATGAGTGGAAAAATGCTTAGAAAGTTGGTTCTGATTTATAAAACAGAAATAAAAATATATATCTCTAAGGTATTAACAAAGGGCCAAGATTGCACATGGCTAGTTGTTTTATGGTGCAGGGGTCATATAGATTGTACAAGGAGTGCTTAGTGTATTTTGAACGTATAAAAACCTACGTCATATTTGTTAGCCATATCTTCTTTAAGCTTCATTTGTCTTTCTTTGTGTGGTAATATCAATTTTATGACCTGATGTTGTCAGTATGGTACAAAGGTGTTACCTCAGAAAAAAAAAAGTTTTTTAAAGATGTTAGAGAGGTAGAGGTAGATAATTTTAGCAAAATTGGCAATTTTTCATATTTTGCTACTAATTTGTAGTTTTAGTATGCAGTTTTTGGGAAACACATCTTCAAACATGCAACATTAAGCAAATTCCCAAATGCTCTTCAAAGTTGCAAGCTCTTAAAAGGTTTCAAAAACTTTCAAAATAATTCACTTTGAGCCAAATTATTTTGGATGTCCTTACTAATGCATAAATTTAAATCAATGTCCCAAATTTCATGAACATTTGTCACCATATAGCCACAGATTTTTGGTATTTTAACATGGAATGACTCAGCAGTTTTCAAAAATGAATTGATAAAAAAGATTTGTGTCTTGATAGTATGAATTAGAAGGAATATTTATTTTCAAACATTGTACCACATTTAGTATTTTAAAACGTTTTGCCATCACCTTTATGTTTAATTCTTATTTTAAGTATTTTTAAATAAAAGAAAGCCTAACATAGTAAACTTTTTGTCTTTATTTTCAATAGTTGTTTTTCACAGCCGTTGCTATATGATGCTGTTATCTTGTCCTCTAAGAGATAACTTCTGCCACTCATTTGATTCTATAGACCCAAATGAGCTTTGAAACAGTTTGGAATTTTTCTTTTAAACTTGAATCAAATGTACGTAATGAATTTCAGAGTAAAATATGTTTCCTTAAATAACCCAACTTTGATAGAAATACCAAGCTTCACCCTTCATTTGCTTTTAATTAAAAAAATTCCCGATTAATTAAAGCATTGAATAAATAAAGGTAAATAATAGCTCTGATTCTGCATGGTTTTAATAGGATTTAGCATTTTATCATTTCATGTTTATTTTGTGAAGAATGTTTTACATTCATCACTATTCAAGTTAGAAATAAAATTAATGAATAATTTTGCACTTAATACATTATCACATAGCTAATCTCTATTTATTTCTAAAGCCGATCAATTATAATCGTGAAGCAAATGTGTATCATAAATAATATTTGGTTTTCCTTATGAAATGGGGTATAATATCTTGCTAACTCTAAGAATTCATAAATTCCACCTCTCAATCTCTGTAGGAGAAATTTGAAGACAGTTGATGTTGTTTTCCTCATCATAAATGGATTTTCCAGAGCACTATTGTCTGATTATTATGGAAATTGTTGAATAGAAAATGGAAATAGTTATGAATCATTCGATTACCTTGTTTTGAAAAAATAGTCCCTTAATCAATGTCTATAGTATAATTCCTAAATTTAAACACAATTCCATTTACTTACAGTAAAATATTAAAGCTTCCAAAAGTAAGATAAATTAGAGAAAACACATATTTGATTAAATTAGCATTTGATTTGAAACTTTCTTTTTCATACTCAACATTTAATAATTACTTTTCCTGTGTGTTATCTACATATTCTATTCATATAAAATTTTTACCGAAAGATTTTGAGAATTAAATTTTAAAAATATTAAGAAACAGTCTGCACATGTGATGAGACTTTTGGCATTATTGTTAAAAACATTTCAATTGAGTTTAACTACTATTGAAAAACATTTTTTTATCCAAAAATACTATTAACTGATTAATAGATATTCAAAAAACTTGTGTCTTAAATACAAAACCCAAAATAGTTTCCAATCAACTCTGTAATTTTTCGAATATGAAAGTTACTGTGTGTGTAAAAATAACAATATTGAAAGATGTATACAGAAAAAAGAAATAATAAGTTTTGAGGTTTCAAAAACAATTTAAATTTTAAATCTTGAAAATTATTTAAGTTAAAAATCTTTTTGCATGGAAGCTTGCATACAAGTAAATTGTTTCATTTACAAGTTTTAACACAAGTAGGTTAACTTACGTATGACTAAATTTTGTCTTTAAGTCTGAATCCTTATTTGTAATTCAGTGTACACTATCTGGCCATTCGTCACAGGACACTCCATACTAGTATTAAGTTAAAGCAAACCCAGCACGACATCAGTATCATGTAGGGCCACCTTTCATTGCAATGACATCTGCAACTCTTTGAGGAATACTTTTCACCAATTTGCCATACGTTTCTGCAAGAATCTTGCTACATTCATCCTTCAAACAGCTCAGAGGTGTTTTTTGGCCACTCAATCGACTCCAAGGGGTTGAGATCTGGACTTTGGGATGGCTAATGAAATTTTTCCACACCCATTTCCTCAAACACACATGTTAATAACACCTGCTGTACGACCTGGAGCATTGTCTAAAACTGTTTTGTATGCCTCAGCATTCATGGTTCCAGGAATTAAAACAAGAGGACAAAAGACCATACCACAAAAAGCAGGACTTACCTCCTCCGAATTTCACTGTGGGTACGAGTTCTGAAAGTATTGTTTGACGTGCATTCACCAAACCCACACACGTCTGTCGGACTGCCACAACTCGTAGCATGATTCATCACTCCATAGGATGCTTTTCCATTGTTCTAGTTCAGTGATGGCGTTTTTTGAAACACTTTAACCTACAGGTCACAATGAGACATGTGATATTTGGCTTGCGAACTGCTGTTCAGCCATGCAAACAATACGATTACTTGCATCATTAGACGAAGCTAATCAAAAATTTTCTGCCACCGTTTTTAAGGTAGCCTTGCAGTTTGACTTCAACACATGTTTCAGGCTTTGACAGTCCCGATCTGTCAATTTAGTCAGTTTACTGGGTCTGGGTTGGCATATATAGTATAACCCAATCTTGTTTCTACTTCAAAATTACATCACTCACTGTAAAGCAGGGTATCTGAAATTTGTTGGAAATATCACAGACTGAATGCCCAAACCTGCGGGCTCCAACAATCATTCCTCTTTCATCTGCACTAAGCTTGCATCATTTGTTTATATTCACTTTAATTATATTCTCCTTGTTCAACGTCTTTTATAAGTTGTATGACCTGTACGGATGATCCCAAGTGCTTTTTGAGGGGTAACAAAAACTAAACACTTGCTTGACAATATAAAAGGAATACAACTTTTATTGTAATAGGTTATGGGCACAGAATACGTTTCCTAACCTTAATGCCATTTTTTCTTGAGAAAGGATAAAAGAAAACAGAACTAGTCATGCAGTTATTAAAAATTTATTGTAATAGTCCTGTGACGAATGGCAAGGCAGTGTAGCTAGTTTATAGTTCAATAAGGCTGTCATGACCC
Source organism: Metellina segmentata (assembly GCA_947359465.1). NCBI lineage: Eukaryota > Metazoa > Arthropoda > Arachnida > Araneae > Tetragnathidae > Metellina > Metellina segmentata. The sequence continues at coordinate 34,464,939 of OX375872.1, forward strand.
TATGAGTTACCTCCGTGACACTAGACCCTCTTTGTTATTTATTTACTTACAAGCATTTGATGACTAAGACATTAGCCCTTCCTTGTTTCCCAAATAAGTGCAGTACTCAAATCCAAATGCACGCGATTCATAGAACATCCAATTCTAAATAAATGGGCATTGATGCAATTGTGTGCAGTATGACCCTTTTCATAATCCAATCACTTTTGCCTGAAAGAAAAAGTTTTGAATTCAATTGATAGTAAAAGAATTGATAATGTTTACATAATTCTATATATTTCTAACACACAGATGAACTTTTTTTTTTAATTGGTAAATTTTCTTCGATTAATTTTATGAATAACTCATTTTTGTGTGATTTTTTCTTTATTCGATTTTAGTTTTTCCTATTCCTTTCACTTGCATTTTCGTTTGTAATAATAACTGTGGTTGATCGTTTGGCTAATAAGTGTGCATTCTACAATACATCTATATTTTCAATGTTGTGGGTGTAATTGACAGCACGCAAGTTTGCCTACAAAAGCCAAATACAGATGGTTGGTTTGTGCAGTTAGTAAAACTTATTTTATGGTATTGCATGTATAAAAAGCGCTTTTTACGTTTTCCCTCAATGTTCTAATTTTTTAAGTATTAATTAAAAAATATTATGTTGAATCAAACAAACTTGTAGTAAAAATTATTCCACTTACATAATCAAAACTTAAAAAATAAAGAAAAGTATAATTCATAAATGCATTGATAGTAGTTATGACATAAGCACATAGGCTCAGCTCCATAAAATGTAAAACCAATACTACTTAGCTGATAAGTTGGATGTCTTAGTATATTGCCTTAATTTAACTCCTTTTTTAAAATAAGATTTGTCATTTTTGGAAATCTGATATGAACTGAAAATTTGGTATGAAGTTACAAGATGCCTAGGCAGCAACCGTGATTCCTTTATTTGAAACACAAGTGGCATGGAGTAGCTGTTCTTGTAGGGGAAAGAAATAACTTTCTCCTTGGTGACAGTAGATACCAGCTGGAACCAAGGCTGATGACTCCATTTGTAGATCCTGAAACACCTTTCAAAAAGCATTTTAATGTCTGATTACACCACATAAGGATGGTAATCGAAAGGTGCAGTGGACTTCTAAGTCAAGATTATGTTGCCTACATGAATCGGGAGATGTTTTAATCTCCAGTCCTGAAAGGGTGTATTATAATATTGGCAACATCACTATTGAATAGTTACTTGTATACTTTGAGAGGTTCAGTTCATCTGGATAACCTTGATGAGCAAACACCATATGTAATTTTACTGATTTTTCAGCCATGCAATTGGGTTTAATTCCAAGCATCAGATCAGAGATCGTCTTGCTCTGAATTTTTATTTTAACTAACAATTATACATTAGTTTTTATCTAGTAATCAATAACTTGAACTGTAAATATTTCCAATACATCTGTGAATTTCATTACTTAAATTTATAAAATAAATCATGTTTTTCACTTTAAAAGTGGGATTTTTTCGATCCAATGATCAAACTTGTTAAACATGCAAGCAACAGAAGTTTGTAGATAGAAAAAAAAACTGCAGCTTCTAATAGAAATCAAGAAAAAACAAAATTCATAATTTATATAATTCTTTTCACTGATTGTAGAGTAACATCAAGTAGGTCTTTGTTCATCTCAATTAATCTTTTCTGCAGTTTGTCGAGCTCAAAAGCCTCTTCTACAAGATTTGAATGAATATTTAATAATAGAACCTTAGCTTTTTTAAATTAAATTTCCATATTTCAGGCCATTTTTCTCAGCTCTACTAAGCTCTTTGCTGAATCTTTCTGCTTTTTCATTTTTTGCACTCTTGGTGTTGATGTTTCTAAAAATATTAAAGACTAGTTAAGAATTAAAGTTTCATGTAATTTTTTAAATGTTTGAGATTTTTTCAAATAGTCAGAGCAATTCCTGAAAGCATTAAGTAATACCTTTTTGAAATTTGGATTCAAACTTTATGAAATCAAATATACGAAACATTAAACTGTAAACCTGCACTACAGAGTATGAAAAGGTAAACAGTGGTGTACATACAGTAGTGATCTCATAAATGTCTTAAAACAAACTATTTTTTAATATTGTATGAACAAATGTCTCCCAATTAGTTATGATAATTGACTTTCTACTACACAAAAAGTATGTTTTTAAAAAGGGAAGGAAGGTTAAGAATATAATCTAAACCTTAACCTCATTAACATTGAGTATATAGTTCAACCACATCCATATATATGTATACTTCACTAATTTATGACATGTATACTGTATATTACATAAACAATATAAAAATCAACTGCTACAAGATTAATTCATCAATTTTCCTGCTAAGTTTGAATATGCTTAATTTAAGCTAGGAGCTGAATATTGTAAGAGCTGCAAAAACAGGGTTCCCACTCTTTTTTTCTAACCAAAAATAAGCACTTTCTAGGACAAAATAAGGACTTACATAAAACATTATAGAAACCGTATTATACAGTGTAATACCTGACTTTCGACCACATGGGGACGCTCTTACAGATTAGTTAATCTTATAAGAACAGTAGTATGTAAAAAATTTAATATTCAAGTCTATTTTCTAAAAATTATACACAAATAATGCCACACAAAAATGAGATTTTTCAAAATAAGAAGTCTGATTTTTACAAAATTCAGCAGTTAATATGTGGGCATTTACGTGTACATTTATCTCTACTATTATAAAAGGAAGTGTTTGTCTGTCTGTTTGTTTGTTTTTTGCCCGCGAAGTCCTGACAAATCTATGGCACTTACAGTAAAGAGATTTGGCACACAGGTAGTCCAAATTTTTTACAATTTTATGGATGAGGCGAAATTTAAAATTCAATCTAAAACATTTTAAAATGAATTTAATAGTTTTTTCTCCATTCTTCATTTTACTGTGGTAAATCAGAGGAATAAAAAAACATAAAAAATTAGACTTTTCGCTCTCACGTGTCCCCTTTACGTCAGCCTTTGGAACCATGTCAATTTTTATTTTCCGAGGAGAGAACAAATTCGAATGACCTTCGTTTCTTTCGAGATTCATTCATTTGGATTTCCTGCGATATGGATTCCAGTACAGCAGAAGATTGCTAAAGTTATCACTGGCGTTCTTCAGTGCTTTTTTTCTACATCAGCAATCGTAAAAGGTTGAATAAAAATTTTAACGGATTTGAAATTTTAGGAAAATTTAACACCAGATAACAACCAAACATAAAGGCGTTGCCCGTGGTGTTACACGGGCACAGACAATGCCGGGCTAGCCACGCAGTGTATATAGTAGCTAGTAGCATAAGCATAGTAGTTAGTATATGTGTAAGTACATATACAAACTATAAAATGGAGACCGCAAAAAACAACAACTTTGGATGTTGTTTTTTTATCTTTTTGCAGTGCATTTGCTTTTATAAAAAGGGAAAGAAAAAGTTAAGTTTTACGAGGACCAGACTTGGTGCTGTCGATCTCAAAGCTGCTGTAGCAAGTTTGATTTAGTTTTCTTATTATTTTCATATTGTTTTGTTTTTAGATTTTAATGATCTTTAGGGGTCACCTCCCTGATTCACCAACACTTTCATTTTCAAAAATCTCCTAATATTTTTTATTTAAAATATTTTTTTGTTTTTGAAATTACAGTGCTTATCTTGCTGTATCTGCAGCTTCAGCCAGTTTATGAAATGGAAATTACTCACTACAGTAATTATTTTATAATACACTTTCATAAATTTATAATGAAAATAAGAAGTAAATTCATTTATTGGCACATCGTAGGTTTCAATAAAATATAATTAGTGGCAAACTATTAATTTACTAAAAATATGTAAAAGGATTGCAAATTGCATACGTCAGAGTTAAATTTGACTGGATCGGAGACCGAACGAGTTTCTAAGAAAATATTTTCCCGTAAACCAAAACAAATCATAAGAATTATGCAAAAACTTTGATAAATTTATAAAAAGGTTAAAAAAATAAAATGCAACTTTATTGAATAGATATTTAACTAGTTACCTCAGTCCCAGCCTAAGCCATTCGGTGTACTGCCACATAATTTTGAACCACGGTCAGATGGCGAGACATCTGAGCTGGTGCCCTACTCTCCAAACTTAAACACTAACCCAACATGAGGACTTCTAGCCACGACAGATTTACAGTGCACCAGCCGCTTCTACACGATATGCTTACAAACATCATTTTAATGAAACAAAATTAATTTGAAAATAATCTTCTTAGCTGACAATGGAAACAGATTGTGCATGGCATAACAAAAGAAAGTGAAATTCAAGCACAGTCGGCAATTGAGTATTTGTCACCCGGATACAAAGAGAAAAAAATTATAAAGCATAGAAAAACTACTTTCGTTTTCAGTCAGCAGCCAAATACGATAAGAGTCCGAAATTTCCAGTTTTCAAATGACTTTTCCCGATTATTGAAATTCCCTGACTATTCTCGGTTCTCCAGTACTGTGGTTTACTATTTTGCGATCTTTTCCTCCAATGTTTTTTTAAGCAAGCGGGTTGGTTTTCTTTTGGAACTGATAACCAATTGCTTCAAATTTTCAAAACAGAATCACTTCCGAGAAAATCTTCAAAATTTTTCTTTTTTTTTTTCTGGGATAGTAGTTACAAAGAATTAGAAGCATAAAAATAAGCTAGATTTTAAAAAAAATTGCAACACATCGGGTTACTACTCAGATAGCAGTATTAATTAAAATAAATTATTTTTATATTGTTTTCGATTCACCTACAAACTTAAAAATACACTTCCCCATAATTATAATAAATTTTTAAAACATTGCACTCGCGGGTAACTGAATAAAACAAAATTAATTAACATTTGATGATTGTATTCTAGTTTCCTCTATCAGGGCAACTATTTTGTGCATTGCGAGAGCCATTCAAAAGTCGAATACAGACCGATTTGCATGGGTTTTCAAGTTTTTAAAGTGTATTATGAGCTCATCAAGAATCAATCGACGATTTGTATATCGCATATCAAGGGTTGCCATTCAAGCAAGCCAGTTCCCGAATCAGCACCAAAACCGTACTTGTAAGCAGTTTTATCGCCGATCAGCCGCTAAAAAGAGGTAGGAAATATTGTAAAAAAATACTGTCATTTGAAAACTGAATTTTGTTTTCAAAGGAAAATAAGCACTTTCTAAGGACTATTGATGCAAAACAAGCACTTCCAAGAGCCCTTAGAAATGGAAGGCCAAAATAAGCACTTAGAAGCACTTTGTAAGCACCCGTGGGAACTCTGTAAAAAAAGCTCGTCAGCAGTCTGATTATAGAAGGCAATGAGAGAGAAATTGACAAGATCTGAGCCCAACCTGTAAATAGGTTTAGAAATAAAGAATATTGAGTCATCTTTAAATGAGCGAATGAGATGCAATTCATGGATATGAATGAGATGGTGAATCAGAAGCTAACTGTGGTAACATGACTGAAGTGTGAACTTATTATCATGCAAATAAAAATCAATACCAGTAGAAATACAATCGAAAAGTGTAAACAAAATATGAATGTTTATATTCATTATAAGTAGATGAAAATAAGGTATGAAATGTGAGAAATGACACTTCTATCACAACTTAGATTAGCAATTAAATAACTTTAGTGCAGATGCTATGCATGGGCATGCTAGTTTTGTTGGTTTAAACAGAAGTTTATAAACTTACCGCAGGAAGATTTACAGGTTCTTTCAGGTATTTTCAACATATCTAGAAAACAATTTATTTTTAAGTACAGGTCAAACACAATTGTTATGCAAATAATATACAGTTTAGACAAGCTCAAGCTATTGACTATCATTCTAATTCATAAAACCATCATTAAATTTTAAATTTAATTAGTTAAAAGTTTGCTTTCAAATCGTTACAGCATATTGATAGTTTAAATTCTTTAGCACAAAACGTATTTTTAATTTTATGAATGTTTTAAATTATTATTTTTTTTTAAATTGAAGTACTTACTATTGGAAAGAGAATCCTTCATGCAAAAATCAATTGCTTCCTTTTAAAGCAAAAACTGGCATGAAGTACTTTTTGGAGCATATAAGATATGAATTAAAAAGGACAAGAGTATACTAATCAATTTTTTTTAAACTAGAAGCTAGCAATATTTTTTGCTAACTACAAATGAAGAGGCATCTTATTTATGAAGATTTGAGCAGTTTTGCTGATGACGAGATACATCGTCAAGAAAAACCTCCAAATAGCAAAAACAAATTGTTCTTTGACCAGAACTGGCGAGTTTGGAATAGGTTTTTGTATGAGAGGCTTACGACTATAGGGCAGTTATCGATGTGAAGATGACCTACCAGGATGGTTAAAAAAACATGTTCAGCAATAAGTTAATAATATTGAACTTCTATCAGTACTTATTCATACTACTTTGTTAATTCTTTTATAATAGTAATAAAACACATAAATCTGCATATTTTTTTTTTAGACTTCAAATATTCAAAAAGCACTCAGGTAAGATGTCTTTCAAAGAACCCACAGGTCTCGAATCCTTCCAAAATTGACCTTGAAATTAGCACTATCAAAAGTATAAGTTAAAAATACACAAAAGGAAATTAAAGTTTCTTAAAGGACATGGGTAAATTATACATACGAGTAGTCTGAAAACAGTAGAAAAAATTTAGTAAACGCTCATAAAACATGGGATTTAGGGAAACGAAAGAAAAAAGGGATCATTCAAAATTAATTTTTTCTGAATAATTCTAACCTCAATAATAATTAAATTAAATGTGTAAATATACAAAACTTATATAGTCGGAACATAAGTTGTATTAAACAGGATATATGCCTATTTAAAAAAAATTATTAAACAATTAATTTACATCCTAATTTTAAAGACTTTCTGTATAAAATTTAATGGTATTGAAAATGAAATACTTATGAACAGGATGCATGTTATTTTATCCAAATAAGTCAAGAACTTTGCTTGTAACTCAGTTCACCCCAAATATTATTCTGAAAATTTTATCATACCATTGAAAATACTAAATGAGTATTTATTGATTGGTTCATAATTACCAGACAAGAATGTATTTCCCTCTAGGGCTATTAATAACAGGTCAGTCGTAAGCGTGATCATCACCACATAGGTTATGTTTCAAACATTCCTTTGTGACTATAAATTGCATGTGTCCAATTTTTAACCATCCTTCTCCATGTCATTGATGAAGATGCCCATACTATATTTACTCAATTTAATAAAATTGTGGCAACTTGTATTTTTTTAATGTTTTGTTATTTGTAATGTTGTCATAAATATTTATTACAAAAAGTATAATTCTTCATAAATTTAAGCACAATGTGACCAAGTACTTAAATTTTACTCGCTTCCCTCAAAAGAAAAATTCAAAAATACAGGGTAAAGTGGGGTAAATGCATAGTGGGTCCATAATATTGGAGCCAAACAATTCACTGAGCGACCATCTATGGGATTCTATAGCAAACGATCTGCACTTTCATACTTTTGCCACAAGAATGTGCTGAAGCAAGGTATAACTTCCAGGGAAAGTTTCAAATCACACCTGCTGATTCCACTTGGTGTATCAAGTTGAAATCAATCTTTGAAATTATTCAAGAACATTCATTAATATTACCCACTTTTCTAGGATTTTTTCATGTAACTAGTTTCTATCTTTCTGTTTGAGAATAACACCAATTATTTGTTCTTATTTTTTATTTTTTTTTACAAGAGTTCACAAGTCTGCACTTACTCCTCAAAAATTCACTAAAGAGGTTAGTGCGGATGTCTGTACTTGGCCCCTCTTTTTCTTTTGTGAGGGCAATAGTTGTAGATGATAAGATTTAAAACAACAGACGAGTTAGCAATTGGTGATTGGGTCATAGTTAAGTTTTTTGGGAAAACCAGTGTGAAGCATTATGTTGGGGAAGTACTATATTTTGAAAATGGTGATCCCCTTACACGAGAAAGTTATCGAGAATTATCTCAACCACTTTCAAACCCACGTACAAAGATATCAGTTATGTATTGAAAAAGGATATAATTTGCATACTTATTTTTTGGTACAGAGAGACAAGAAGTAGTTTTTGAAATTGAATTCTCAAACTATAGTTGTTTAAGTTTCCTGTAATCACTTAATTTTTGATTAAAGCTTATATTCTTTTAAGAGGGCCTAAAAATTTATTAGATATCTATACATTTTTTTCTGATAACAATTTTTTAAAGCCCATCAGGTTGTATTGAATCAAGAATATTTCACTGTTTTTCTATTTATTTATCTAAACTTTGGATTGTTACTAGTAATGCTTATTTTTTTTAAACAAATTGATTTGTATGTTTTAATTTTAAGTACAATGGTGGAGGGGGTGGTCCGAAGGTCCTGGGTTGATGGCCCTCTACCTTCTGCGGGATCATAGCTTGGAAGTGAGGAAAAATAAGATGGATGAAGTTTAAATACAATGGGAGAGTTTGGTTCAACCAATGGTAATGCAGGTGGGAGTGGTCACAGAGGGTCGACAACAATTGGCTAAACAGCCGATGAAAAAGTACCTGAGTTTAATTTAGCTATCAAAGAGTTAAATTAAATGAAAAGAGTTAGATTAAGTTGCAAATTATGGATAAAGAATGGCCCTAGTCCTTTTACGGAATTCCATCTGACGAGGGTCGTACCTGGGGATTTGCTGAATTACAGGATTATCGATGATTTCAAGTTTGGTATAGAATTTATTAGCAAGTTTACTGAAAAAATATTTGAGTTCAGTAATTTTAAGATCTTAGCGAATTTTATTATTTCTGTAATACCAGGGGTAACCACAGATAATACAGAGAGTATAATTTTTAAAACTTTCTAGTTAAGATGGATATGCATGTGTAGGATTTGTGTCCAAAGTAAGTTGTAGAAATAATAAACATAGTGAAAGGTGTTAAAATATTATTTTACTCTACGAAAAATGTAAGTCATTATATATTTTGATAATCTCTTCAATCTAGAACAAACCAATTCAAACCGAGTAATTTTGAATAAGAATCTGATCTCTATTCGGCAGCAAAAAATATTGGCTCAGTGATAAAAATAAATTTTGTAGACCTTTTAAATTAAATTTGGTAAATTTTGGTATGCACTTGCCCCACTTAACCCTACATTTAAATATGAAAACTAATGAACATCAAATTTTGAAATGCATACAACAGCACTCTTGATAAATTTATAAAGTGCTTTAGTCGCAAGATTATTCTTACTACTGGGACATCCGGAAAGTTCTGCGGTTTTTCAAATCAAAGCGCGCTTTGTTATTATTTTGTAACCACTGATAAGGAGTGACATTGATTGAAGCAGATGTGTAAATTCAGTCTTTTCTGCTTTCACTACATAGTTGTAGCTTGTGTTGAGTCATAATATTTCTTTCACTACAGTGCCAAGAATGGAGAACCAGAAAGTTCATTTCTGTCCTCTAATATTATGCTCTTTTATTTTAAGAAAGAAAAAAATGCTAGTCAGACTGCTCATAAAATGTGTACTGTATATGGACAAAGTGATGTTTATGATGACACAGTTTGAAGGTAGTTTGATAAATTTAGGCATGGAAATTTCAGCCTCGAAGATGATGCCCACTCTGGACGACCATCCTCTGTAAACAAGGACCTGTTAAAAGATGCTAAAGCTGAAAATCCACATTACACAGTTCAGGAACTATCACACAGACTAAATATTCCAAAAAGTACAGTTCATGATCATCTGAAGAAGATTGGGTATGTAAGCCACTATGTGTGTGTGATGTATGGGTACCCCATACTTTAAACACAGAATATGCTTGCTTAAATTTTGGCATGTGATTCTTTGCTGAAACAAAATGAAGAAGGTCCGTTTTGAAACGGCTCATTACTGGAGAAGAGAAGTGAATACTATACAATAATGTTACAAGAAAAAGATCATGGGGTAAGTCAAATGAATCTCCACAAGTAACGTTGAGAAGGGGACTGCATCCCAAAAGTAATGATTTTTGTATAGTGGGCCCACAAAGAAATTCTTCATTCATTATTGTTGCCAAAAAATCAGACATAAATTCAGAAAAATACTGTTTACAAATGGCAGTATTAAAAGCAGAAATTGAAGCAAAGCGGCAAGAACTGACCAATCGTTGAGGTGTTGTCTTCCAGAATGACAATGCTCAGCCCCACAATTTGCTGAATGTCAGACAAAGTCTTATTGAGTATAGCTGAGATGTTTTGTGCCACCACTCATATTCACCCGACCTTGCCCCTCAGATTTTCACCTCTTCAGGACACTTAAAAATTCTGTGAATTGCCTGGAGTTCAATTCTTTGGAGACTGTCAAAACAGCACTTTGATAACTTCTTTACAAATACGCCTAATGATTAAAAAAAAAAAAAAAAAAAAGAATTATCCATCTGCGAAAAAGATGGCAAAAAGTCATAGAACAAAATGGTGCTTATGTGATTCAATAATATTTTCTTATGCTTTTGTACTGCTTTGTTGGTATTTATCATAAAAACCCAGCAGAACTTTCCGGATGACATAATATAATTGTGGTTCAACTAAAAATAAACTTTCATACATTAGGTTTCTCAGAAAATGATATTTAATATCAAATTTAATTCAGTTATTTTATTCTTGATGAATTATAGAAATTGATTTCTGCTTGATTGTCACAAAACAATTGATTGATAAATAAATTAAATAAAAAAGTTTACATTCTTTTATAATTATCAACACAATAAAGATTCTGTCAATGTTATGGATTCTACCTTCATGGTAGAAAAGAATGACACATTTCTGCTTAAATGTTAATCCAAAAAATCTGGATACAGAATTGAAAAGAAATGAGTCCACCAATCATCTCTATTTTCAATGAAATCTGAATCACTGTAACATTTGAATATTGAGTTTCTAATTTTAATATTCTTTGGTATTTTATTAAGACTAATAATTAAAAAAAACTATTGCAGTAACCATAACATACGTCCATGCATTCATGGCCGAGCAAATCGTAAATATTTAATTGATATTGGAAATGACACTTCTTGCATATACCTGCAAATGCAAATAAAATTAATCTGATTCTTTAGAGTCGTTTGCCAAGAATCAGCCAAAAATAAACAAATTTTGGGAATTTAAGTTTTTTAAAACCAACAAGTAAACAGAAAGCTAAGACTGATTGATAGTGTAACAAATTTAGCTAAATGAAATTTTTATCCTTGTAAAGAGACAACAATTAAAGTTAATGGACCTAGAAATGTGAGCAGAGAATATTCATCAAAGATAGAAATTTGGAGAATATATTCAAGAATTTACTATTTAAAAACCTAATGAAGCTTAATTTGCCATAACTAGCAGTACCAACACGGCATTGCCAGTGACAAAGTTATGCTTTTGAAAAGTCAACCTAACTGATTCCGACAAAAAAAATAATTAGACAGTAATAAACAAAATATTGCATAAATGATAGAAATTAAATATTACTATAATTTCAAAAAATCGTAAAGCTAAAAAAAAAAAAAAAAAAAAAAAGCAATAACATAGCAGAAATGCTACAAATTCAAAAGTAATGCTTTTAAAGTCTTAACGCTATTGACTGATTCTGATAAACAACGTAAATCAAAACCAAAATGATAAAAATTAAATATCGCTTTTCAAAAAGTCTTAAAGCTGAAGAAAAAAGCAAGAAATAATATAACCTGAGAAGAGCGTCTACATATGAAAGGAAAACAATAAAAGAACCAATAAAATTAAAGGAGTGTTCTGATTTCAGCAACCCTGAATATTTTCCAGTAGCAGTCAGCGGTATCATTGGAAACTTGGTATGTGTCCAAAATAAATGAAGAAACGGAAAGGAAAAAAAGCTCTGCAAAAGAAGAAACGTTGGGAAAAAATACATAAATAAATTTTAAAATGTTCGATTAAACTTTAAAATTTGAGCTTCGATGGACATTTAGTCACCTTTAGGACTACCTGTGTACCAAATTTCATGATTGCAAGTGATATTGATTTGTCTGGACACCTCCCACGGAAACACACAGTATACAGTTGGACAGAAATATGGAAACACCTCGTGAAATGCATGCATGACAAGAAATGTTTATTCTAGTGAATTGTGTGGGTGGTACTGGTGTTTTCTTGTACTGATGCCACCTATACAATGTCGCAAATACGCTGCACAGGTCAGTCTGTGGGCCCCCTGATTACTCTGCAAAGGAACATTAAGGCCAAGGATTATGTGAATATTTTGGCCGATCAAGTCCATCCCATGGTACTAACTTTGTTCCCCAATGGTGATGGTGTCTTCCAAGACGACAAAGCCCCTGTTCGCACAGCTCACATCTTCCAGGATTGGTTCTCTGAGCACAAGGATGATTTGTCACATCTCCCCTGGACACCAGTCACCAGACCTTAATATTATTGAATCTTTGTGGTCAACATTGGAGAGGATAGTGCGTGATCGCGATCCACTGCCATCATCATTGTCTGAACTTGCCACCATTTTGTAGGAAGAATGGTACAAAATTCCGTTGGCAAGCATAAAGGAACAGTATTTATCCATTCTGAGAAGACTGCAAGCTGTTTTGAATGCCAACAGTTTTCCTATATCATATTAGGCAAGGTTATGTGTTTTTTTTAGGTGTTTCCAGATTTTTGTCCAACCTGTATAGTTGTTGTTTCTTATGCCTACACTGGCAGATCAAAGGAGTGCCAGGCCCGTCGAAGACGGCAAGAGGCGTGCGGCTTCCATGCAAGTGAGCCCCATTGGAGGAAGTCCGACTTAGCTCGAATTTTTAGCCAACAGATGGCAGCACATTGACACGTCTCGTTTTTACGGAGAGGTCACATTTTCACGATATTCAATCATACTCAGGCACACGGTTGTAATTTTGATCCAAACCAGAGACCAACTAATTCCTGGTTCGGCACCTCCAGAGGTATTGATTTATTATGGGAACATGTGACCACGACAGATTTTTCGTGCACCAGTCACCTTTAGCATACACAGGAGTTTTCGGTCAGCTGGGCTTGAACTCATGATCAGTCAGTCACGAGCTCGATGCCTTACCGACCAGACCACCCGGCCCTACCTGTATAGATATAGGCATATAAGTAGTTATAGAAATTAGTTGTAACTGTTATTTTTATTGAAAAAATGCAAGAATCTTATCATTATAGAACCAAAATCTGCAATCTATATCACATTGAAATAAAAGAAAAGGTATATGCTATGCAACATTATAACACTAATTTATCAAGCCCAACATAATTTTTTGCTATTTCACTTATTATGTATAATTCTTCCTTACACTAACTAAGTTTCTAATATTATATAATATAAAACTAATATGTATTAATTTTGATTGTTAATGAATACTTGGGGATTATATTTTTGGGGATTTTTCTATCCTTAGGTAAAGTATAGGTACTTAGTATTAGATTTGTATAAGTTTATAAAGCTATTGCAAAAAAAATAGCAATTTTTTACTCAAAAATGTTTATTTTTTTGGCAATACACATTAAATTAAATGTTAAAATTCAGTGAAAAAAACCAAATTATAATTTATTTTACATTAAAAAAAAAAAAAATCGGAAATCTAGAAGCTTTAGTTCTAAAATGTTTATTTAGGGTAAAATTGGAAGTTTTTTTTTTTATGCTTCTGAAATGGCAATACTGCTCCAATGCTCATGTAGAGTCCAGAACACATTTTCAAATGATTGGTAACTTTATTTTTAATTAACCAATGGCTTTTTTAACTACACAGTAACAAGGAACGATGTACAGATTCTTACTTTTTTTATTGTTATTTGATAAAGTTATTCAGAACTTTTCATGTTTTTTGTTGAGAACTCTACAGGCTTTTTTTTTGTTGCATTAACACGAAATAAATATGAAAAGACATGCTATAAAAAACCCAAAATACATACATACATATGATTATAACGCATGTGCCACAAACAACAAATGCCACAAAAAGTAACAAATGTAAATACTATAAAAAAAATATTTATCAGTTTTTCAATGTAGAGTCTGAAGCACACCCTACTGTCATTTTCTAATTAAAAAATTTAAAAAATATTCAGTTTGAAAAAAAACTATTACAATCTGATAATTTGAATATTAAGCTTTCAATATACCTTCTAAAATTTTTTCCATTTCTGACTTTTGCTGTGGACACTGTTTGGGGAAATACTGTGTAATGCCCTCTAAACAATTCAAGATGAATACCATCAAAAGCATCCTTACATTAGGTGGTAATTAGGGAGACTTAGACAAAACAAATTTTGCATGGCACCACTCCAGCTAATGTTCATAGAATGGATAATATTAGACGAAACAATTTAATATACAAGTGACAATAAGAATAAATGGTATTAGAATTTAGAAAGAAATATAATTTATGTGATTTACCAAGTCAAGAAAAAATTCAGAGAATAGAAATAAAAAAACTAAAATACAGAGAAATGTTAGAACTACTATATAAAAACACACAGATACCACCACAAAATTTTCTGAAACATATTAGTTCCAACAAAAAACTTGATTTCTTAACTCTTGTAAGTAATTGAAAAACCATCTGAGTACGCCACACTCTCTTCTCACTGCTCTTAGGTACTGGTACCTGTAGCTTCCTCATTCAAGGAGTCTGATGCATAGTATGACCATACATACCATTTTGAATGAGACAGTATAATTTTTTTTTCAAATTCCCTAGTCATCCTGTGGTTTTAACCCTTCTGGTGGTTGTCTTGATGAAGTATGTTGTCATGAGCAAAACTGACCAGATCTGGTCATAAGAACCCTTGAATTTGTCATAAATCTAAAATGGAAAAGATCTGCAATATCTTGACGATATATCTCGTCATTAGCAAAATTCATTAGATCTGGATGGATGAGATCGCATCAAAACCATTTAGAGGGTTAATGAAAATGCCAATCTTGTCCTGATTTTCATAAAAAGAATGTTTAGGACTTGTCAAGAGATTATTTTCTGCTACGTACATTATGTGGTCAAAGACGTTTTGATTAAGTGTTCAGACAGTGAGGGTTTGTTAGTTGATTGAAAAAAATGACTTCATAGCCATAGCAGAAACATTCATGATACTGTGGGGATCTTGGAAAAATGAACTACATCACAAGGAAACACTTAATCATTTATTGCAAGCAGTACAAGACAGATAAAAAACAAAATCAGATTCAATGGAACAATATGGACCTGAGAGCAAAGCAACCATTCACTCGAGGAGAAAAATAAAAGAATGAGCCAGTTTGCTTTTCTGTCTACCTGTGACAATAGTGGATTGCTTTACCAGACAATCTGAAGTGATCCCAATGAGTAACACTAGAGTACAATCCCCCATAGAACTGCAGTCCCTTCTAAGTCTACTTAAATCTTTATATGGGCTCTATCACTGAATAATAATGGTAAACTGGAAATGTTTATGTAATCAAACTTTATTTATTGCCCTAATTTTTCTGAAATAGATTATCACACAACCTCTTGCTTCTGCCATCCAAATGTACCATTTTTGTCTCATGGAAATATGGTCAGCTTATTGATTCAGAGCCCCAAAAGGAAGAGGCATTCAAAAGTATGTATTTATGTTAAGTTTTTCAATGTTTAGGCTACCTTATTTGAAGTAAATCAAAGTTTCGTTCGGCACACAAATAGACATCTAAAAAACAATTGAAAGAAATCGGTAATTAAAGTACTCTTTTCACATTTTGCCAATTCAACAAACTGTGAAATACTCTATATTTTGATTATGTGCTACATTTAGGGTTAGTAGATGCACAAGCATAAAAGAAGTCTCTTAAAAATATTGAAATTGGGACAGATCAAACTAAAATAATGGCTTTCACAAAAGGAGACATCAAGTTAAAACGAACGAAACCCATTTATATTACGTTATTTTGGAAATTTATAACCAGACTGTACAATATAGGTACAAAAAGATCACAGAACTGAATTGAGACCATATAATTATAAGACCAGACCAAGCAACCAAAGTTGAATAGAATGAAAAGCAAACATTTGTAAGAACTTGGTATGAACAAAACTGCAACTCTTTTTTGGCAACACCACACAAGCAGCATAATAGCATAGCGGAAGTATAATGTACTCTTATACTTAGATTTTCTAACTAATAACATAAGAAAAAATGCTACATATTTTTTAGCAACATCACACATCAGCAAAAAAAGCAGTTGAAGTAATGTGGATTTTCTAATAGCATGGTGTGAAAACAAAAAACATCAATAAACAGGATACGTTTCTTGGCATCCAACTCCAATTTACGTTGCTGATGCTGTTACGAAGCAAAATGCAAAGCCATGTTAAATTACAAATTAAGTTTAGTTTGTCGAAGGAAGTTCAGCTGTTCAAGATTAAAACATCAGAATAAATTTCACTATTTACCAAGTTATTGGAAAAATTGTATCCTTTTCAACAGTACTTTTCCGTTTTTTCTAAAGTGTTTGCTAGTAGCTGTTGATAGTAAAACTTTTCTTTTCAAAAAGCATCCCTCTCAAATTTTGGATCATTAAAAAATGTTTTTTACTTCAATCTAAAGTCACAAAAATCCAGTTGCAAAACTTAAAAAATTTAAAGCAGACAGTTTCGGTAAGAAACTTTACAAAGAAAACGAATCTTCAGCGTTCTTATGAATCAAATATGTAACCATAGTATAGAAAAGAAAACCTATCCTACACCGCAGCAGTGTTCTTTAACCAAGAATCTCAGCTCGACATGATTTCATTCTGATGTAACTTACATTCATTTCATCATCAGAGAGGATTTTCAATTTTGGGACATTCATGGTGTTTGTTTTGAAGAAGCAATTGAAATTTGAAATTGAAAGCATTCGCCAATACCCGCCAATACTCTACTTAACATGCGCAGTTCATCTGTAGAAAGCAAACAACCTCAGTGTGATTGGTCGGAGTGGCGGTACGATTTAGGGCGTGTCTACATTTTTATGACGTCACATAACTTGTAACTTCAAATTCTTTTGGGCAGTTAAGTATCTTAATTAAACGAAACTGAACAAACACAACGGGCTATTGGCAACGATCCAGGGTTAAATCGTAGGGAGTGATCTGAGGACAACATCACGTGATTTTGAACCATGATCAGATGACGACGTCACACCTGAGCTGGCATCCCATTCTCCAAACTTCCACACCGCGCCAAAGAGAGGACATTTGAGGCTACAATAGTTTTAAGATACACCACCTCTTTGTACACGATGGTCTTTGGTTAATTTGAACTCGCAACCCTCCGATTGCCAATCCGTTGCTCTTTTGCAACCGGGCTTCCGAAATTCTTTTGGGACATATTGTGTTCAAAATTGCGTGGTGCCCTCGAATCTTTCACTTCGGGGGTTGATCTCGGTCCGATCACCATAGTACATTGTGTTGCCCAGTCACTAAAATAACTACCTATCGTTGGCCCATATTTCCAGGACTCTCACCTTCAGAGTGAGCAACCAAGGAAGGGGCAAAACAGGGGTAGCGGTCCAGAGCTCCTCGGTCTACAGGGAAGGGGGGGGGGTATAGCATAAATATTTTTTCAAAGTCGTGTTTTTTCTTTGGAAAGATTTTGTAGGTAGTTGAATTTTCTTATCACTTGGACAAAACAACGGGCTATTGGCGACGGAACGACCAGTTCGGAAGAGACATTCCAGGGCAACCCCGGATCTATTCCTCGTTACTTTGGACCACGGTCAGATGACGAGATTCACACCGCAGCTGGCACCCCACTCTCCAAATTTCCACGCCAGGCCCAGATGAGGACATCTGAGACTCAGACAGATTTAACGTGCACCAGCCACTTCGTACTTGACTGTCTTGATTGTATCGAGTTTCGAACTCGCAACCCTAATCCGCTTCTCTTTCAACCTCCTTTTTTCAATTGGAAAGCACTCCCTAAATTTTACAAACATCCTACAATAAAAATGTTACACATCCAGAGTGTGCCTTTGACCTCTTGTATAAATGGATATATTTTTATCGATCTATAACACAGTGAAAATAATATGGAGCACATATTACTTCCATTATATCACCATTTTGAAGCACCAATGAAGAAGCTGCTTCAAACATAATTTTAAAGTATTTGTCTGCATTACTGCGAAAATTATCAAGAACATCAAGGACATTGTCAACATCGTCGCATGCTTCTGACAGATCTACATTGACCTCTTGCAGAGCTTTACATAGGGGCAGTGTGCACGCAAAAATCTTCTCAGTTACAAACAAAGGTAGCACAAACTTACTGCTTCGTATAGCTCACAACAGTTGGTATGCATTTCTAACAGTCTCAGTGTTAGCTGAAACTTCCAACTTTTCTAGGGCAAGTATTACTGCTGGGTAAAAGTCTTTAAACCGAATAATACTTTCATGTTTATGCACCCAGCGGGTCTCACAAAAGACTAGCGCGTCTTTCTAGTAATGGCTCTTCGTTACGTGGACGATTCTATTTAGGACCGTGGGGAGGACAGGCGCCTCAATCCCATGATAGTACTTTACCCAAGTCCAACTTGATCGGCTAATCGGATCACATGACCTAGATACGTATGTCATCAAGGTTTATAGTTGTTGGCGATTTATCTCTTCCTTTCTGCTTTCTTCTTTTCTTTTCAGATCCATGGCTATGGGTGGGTAGAGGTGGGAGCCGAAAATTGTATCGTTTTATTATATAAGTTAATAATTATATAAGTTAGTGTTTTATGTATGCTTTTTGTTACATCAGAATGGTCCTAAGCCAGCGGTGGATACGACACCATCATCCTAAAGCAAAGGGGACGGCAGAGGGGCGGAAAAATATCAGCTGGTAGTGAGTTCAGGAGTGGTTCTTAGATTATTTATGTAAAATCAACGGAAGCTTGGAAAAATATGAAAAGGGTATTAAAAATTAGGAAAAGTAAATTTGAATGAAAAGGAATTAAATTGGAATTTTTTAAAAATAATTTGGAGGATCTAAAAATTTTTCCGCCAGCTGGGTTCGAACTCGGGAAGTCATCCTCCGCTGCCGACGCTAATCTGAAGGTGGGTGAATTTAGCCATTAGGCCATCGTTGCTTCACGAAAAGAAGCTCTTTAAAGTATAAGTACCCTTCCATCAATCATACATTCCATCAATCTGCTTCAAAAAATCATAGAAGACACACAAAAAAAGACTACCAGACAAGTAAATAATCATAGCTCACTGTAGATCAAATGATCAAAACAAGTTTCGAAAGAATCAAACTGAAGAATCGATTCACTTATCACGAGTTTAATATCTACCGACCTCCCTACGGTCCTAAATAGAATCGTCCACGTAACGAAGAGCCATTACTAAAAAGACGCGCTAGTCTCACAAAAGCACAACAGGGTGGTAGTTTTGACTCAGGAAATTTATCAATTATTGAATATTTTAAAACTTGAGTGCGTTGTGTAGAGTTGTGGGAAAATGTTGCAACTGTCTGAAGTGTGCCTAAAAAGTTCTTAATTAGAGGTGAAGTAGATGAATTGGTTTAGGCAAGGTTCAATGAATGAGCACTACAGTGAACATAAAGTGCCATGGGATGATCTTCTCGTATGAAGACTTGGGCTCCATACAAATAACCACTCATTGCAGCAACACCATCATACCCTTGCGCCACCAAAAATTCACAATGTATGTTATTACTTTTTAAAGAACAAAGGATAAGTTCGGCTAAGCCTTTACCAGTAAGATCAATAGTCAATCAATATATTTTTTGAGTTCTCTATTTTGACTAGTGAAAACAAGGCATGCTTTCCGAGGACACCACATTGGGTGGGTAGGTAAGTATTTCAATTAATGTCGCACTGGAGCAACACCATGGGGTATTGGCGACGGTCCGGGATCAAACCCGAAGGGAAAGATCCGAGGACAGCACCACATAATTTTGAATCACGGTTAGATGACGAGGTTATATATGAGCTGACATCACTTTGGGAACCACTACTGTATACAATATTAATGCATAATACCACAAGTTTTTAAAAATTAAGGTTTCATATCGTGGTGCTTGGCTGGATAGGTTCTCATCATATCAGACTTAAGAAAATTAGAAATATAGATCTTTATTACTACTCGTAACCCAAATATAAATATAACAACAACAGATAGCAATACGTTATCTTCTGAACTCTCTAACTAGAAAAATACATATTTATTGCTACTCGCAACCCGAATATAAATATAAAAGTAATAGATGGAAATATGGGCATTACCTTCTCGTTCTCAACTCCCTTATTAGAAAAATACACACTCCGTAACTAGAAGAATTAATTTTTAATACTACACATAATCCAAATCTAAATATAATAGCAATCCATTATTTTACGTTCTCAACTCCAAAATTTGAAAAATATATCTTTATTATTACTCGCAACCCAAATATAAATATAACAAAAGATAGCAATTTATTATCTTCTCGTTCTCACACTGCCTTAATTGCACACAGCATACTCATCTGAGAGCATAGTGTAGAGCCCAGGTGCAGAATTATGTAGTGTTCTGCAACACAACTCCAAGCAATTGCAATTGCAATTGTTCTGCAGGCACTTTGTCCGAATTTTGAAAATTGCAGTAAATTCAAAAACAGACGTAAAATACAATTATCGGCTAAATATGTTTTACATATTTATAATAAAACTTTAAAATTAATTAACTTACTTAATTTAAAACCAAGGCATAGTTTCAGAATTTGCAATTCTGTCGACTGCAGAACATTGTAACTTATGATTGAAAAAAAAAAAAAAAAAAATCGGCCAAAATTTTGATAAAATTAAGGAAAGATTCTTCTGCAAAGACTTTGTTCTGCGACGTACATTGCAGTTTTAATCCCATTCTCCTCCCGGGGAGAACCCTTATAGAGGGCATATGACAAGAGTGTGCACTTTTCACGGTGCATTTTCTATTTTCTCTATTTCTTATTTTATGACCATTGTATTTGAAGTGGATAGAAGACACTGTACAATGAAAGCAAGCAGCTCTGGAATCATGAAATACAGCCGTATTCAAATTCAGTCGATTAATAAAATACTATTTGTGAACAGAAGTAACTTTTCTAAGTGTTAATGATTTTAGGTTAATGTAACAGTTAATTATTGATTTGTTTTCCGTTAAATAATCAACCTAACTACCAACCAGCCTTCCATGGTGATCCTCGTAATCTGACCGTGATTCAAAATTACATGGTCTTGTTCTCGAAACTTTCTTTTGGGGCCTGACCCCGGACCGTCGCCAATAACCCGCGCTGTATTGCTCCAGTGCGACGTCAATTAAAATACCTACCTTCCATGGTGATTCATCCTGACTTATAGGTCTTACTTTAAAGAGCTCCAGTCTAAATATCCACTGTCCTTGTTGAGTCCTCCTTTTCTAAGCTTCTGAATAATTGTATTGAATTTGAAAACAAGTCTAAATTTTGAATTGCTGGCTATAAATGACAGTCGATTAAAATTAAAGTTGTCTGAACAGTTGTTTCGGTTTTATGGCCCTTGGGCCATATTTCTCAAAGCGTCTCAAATAATATTAAATTAAAGGACTACACTCAAAAAATAAAGTTTTATTGACGCAGAAGAGGAAAATACACGCAGGGAGAATTCAAACTTCAGCCTACCTACCCACAGGGAAGTAACTAGAGGAGGGCAGACGGGGCATGTTCCCAGGGAGCCGAATTGGGACAGGGGCGGTAAGCTGGCAGAGTATCTTTTTTACTGTAGATATTTCCGTTTGTGTGATAAAAAATGAAGAGGAAAAAGTTGTTAGTAGATTACAGAAACCAAAAACTCCAAATGTAGAATATGTGATGCTGCATGAGTTGGGTGTGAGTAAAGAAGGGGAGAATGGATAGGGTAGTAAAATGTGCATGAACGTACCACCCGACCTTAGAAAGTCTCGGCCCCGTCAAGGCGCCATGAGTCCAAACTATTTTCAGCTGTTCATCAACAATCTTCAGTAAAATCATTCGCCCGGAAGTATCTTTTAAAATTTTTAGTGTTTTCGTACTGTCAGTTTTGGCGTTTGCGGTTATTCCCATCTCGTGTAGTTTTTAAACTGTGTTTGATATTCTATTTTAAACATAAAACATGCAAAAAAATCGTCTGGTGCAGATCTCAATAGAGCTAAAGTTCGAGAAAAAGAAGCTCACCAATCTTCATCCTTATTGTCATGGCTTAATGTCAAAGATTTCTGTTTTGGCCAAGGAGGAAGGTTTCACTCAGTGGAAAAAGTTGAATGAAAGGATTCCTGAGCATTAAAATTAAATTAAATACAAAAAGTGTATTTGCTCATGGAAAACTTTAGAATTGTCCTGAAATTTAGGCTGTGGTATCGATAAAGAGCTACAGGACCAGATAGCACAAGAAGAAACATACTGGGTTCTGATGAACGCCTAGCATTTCGTGACCTTAGATGTGGTACACACAATAGTGCTGATATCTCATTATCCTCCTCAACTAAGAGAGCACATTCTTCGCCATAAGAAGGTACAAGTCAGCTGCTTTCTCTTAATATTCAAAATGATTCAGATGATTTCTAAAATGAATTTTTAGAAATCAACTCTGGAAAAATAAGAGAACATATAGTTACTGACATCAAAGCTTCAAAATAATTTTCCATTATGTTTGACTGCACGCTCAATGTTAGACATTCAGAACAAATGTCCGAAGTTCTTTGTTAAGTGCAGATCACCGAAAATGGCCCTGAGATAATGGAAAGTTTCGTTGATTTTGTAATAGTTAGAGAGTAAACTGGATTGGTTCAATCGGCGATACTAGATGCTTGACTAAGAGGGAAGCTACAACTGTCATAAGCATCTAGGAAAAATAATAGATGCTCTAAATGATCTCAGGGCCAGCCCAATAACAACCGCTGAAACAAAACAGAAGTGACTTTTCTTCTAAAAAATGTCAAAACGTTTCAATTCATTGTCCTCTCCTGTTTTTGGTATAAAGAATTAAGTCGCATTGACATCGTAAATAAACTATTCTAAAGAGAGGATATCACTATCGATCAATCAGCAAAACATTAACCGTCTAAACTTAGAATCAGAATCAGAAAGGTCAAATAGTTCCAAAGATGAAATGAGAGAAGCGAAAGAAATACAGGAAAGCTTAACCTAGATCCTCATTTTAAAGAAGCACGGAGGATAAAGAAGAAGCCTGATGTTTGATGAGAAGGGCGAAGATGAAAGCTATGAATTCTCAGAAGAAAAAAGTTCAGTTTATTGATTATACAATAATAGATCGGATTTTGAATAGACTGAGTCAAATTTTTCAAGCTGTTCAAAATATGAATAGCTTATTTGGTATCCTCAATGGAGCTCGGTTTGAAACAATGAATGTAGAAGAATTGAAGATCCAGGTACTTGAAAGAAGACAGGGACGAGCTGACGATAAAAGTGGAGAGTTTTAAATATCATACCCTTTAGCCGATATCGGTAGATTTTAGTCCTAATATGAAAATCGCTACACCATCAGGTCTTCTGATGTTAATATATAAGAACGGACTTGAAGACGCGTACACCAACATAACAACATCATTGAGAATTTTCCTCGCAATGCCAGTCTCAGTGGCCTCAAATAAAAGGAGTTTTAGCAAACTAAAGATCATAAAAAATTACCTCAGAAACTTAAACAGCACAACGACTAACCAACCTGAGCATCATATCAATAGAGCACAAGTTAGCTTCAAAGCTATCTTTGGAGGACATTGTAAAAACGTTTGCAGCCAAAAAAGCCCGTAAAGTTTAATTTTAGTTCAAGCTTTCTGTTATTAAATTCATTTGTATTCCATTTTGTCAAGAGTAAGAGATAGTGTAAAATGTCTAAATATAATATTCAAGATAACTTGAGCAAAATCCGTCATTCCTAATATTAGTACTATTTATTATAATTAAATATCTATTCTAAAGCTACAATCTGTTAATTTTCATACATATCACATATCTCGATATCATTTGATAAACCCTTTTATTTCATTTAAAGCGATTATGATAAATGTGAAAGTATATACTAAACATGCTACTCTCAGATTATTTGTAAAAGAAATATCTTATAATTAATTTGGTATTTTAACTTATACTAAAAATGAAATTACTGCAAATTAATCTAGCCTAGTTACGTCCCCGCGTACCCACTGAGTCGCGGTGACCCCTTATCTGAACAGAACTGATTATGCATTTTAGGAAATGTAGCATTTAGTAAAAATTTACTTATTTTACGAGAAATAATTAATTCTAGTTCGTCATGCCCAATCCATATTCTAGGTTGCACCCAATAGTGGTTCAAAGTAGGGATGCGACATCGACCGCAAAACATCGATGTTTTGAAGCATCGATGTTCAAAGTTAAAACATCGATGTTGATAATACATCGCCCAAAAAACATGGATGTTTTTGATGTTTTTAAACATCAGTGTATTTAAACTCCCCCCCCGCCCTCATTTCTTAAAACTGGTTTAGCAACCTCAAAATTAATGTTCGCCGCGGGGGGGGGGGAACGAACAATTATTAAATTTTTTATTTTCAAATTGAACAAAAAAAAAATAAAGTAATATTTACAACAATTTGACATATGCACAACTAACTATAAGTATAATTAGGTAGGTACACAGCAATAATTATTGTTAGTTATTATTAATTATTTATCAACTTATTGGGGGGGGGAAACACAAGAAACTTATATTGTATTTACTGTAAATAAAAGTATATATTGGGGACTATAATTATTATAGGCTCCAATATTTGTTGTTTATAGTTTGTAAAAAAAGAAGTTTGTTAACTTTCTCCACCTTAATCCGACTTCTTTTCTCATAAGTTAGGGAAAAAGCTCTTTCTGATGGGACATATGTCGCCATCACTGACAAATACTTAGTTGCACGGTTATTTTTCTTAATTTTTACTATGTTGCTTTTTTGTTCAATAGTAAAACATCAACAACCTAAAAGCATCGACAGTGTTAAAACATAGATGTTAAACATAATCGGCATCAATAAATCGATGGTAAATACAACAATGTTTTTATAAAACATCGATGTTTGAAAACATTGACATCGATGTCTCATACCTACTTTCATACCCTTTACCCTTGGCCACTTTGGTCTAAAAGTATGTTCAATTTACTGATTATTGAGAAATTATGCTACTTGGTTATTTTTTTATAATGGTACATTTTTCATTTAAAAATAAAACATCGACAAGTTTAAACATCGATGTTAAAAAAACATCGCCTCCAATACATCGATGTTTTTCATAAAACATCGGTATCGATGTCGCATCCCTAGTTCCGAGCCACATTCAACAGGTTCTACTCAAAAGTGTCTCCAATTCGAGATCCATCCTGACATAAAAGTCCCACTTTAAAGAGTTTTACGCTCAATATTTTTGTCCCTTTAGACATTGGCGCTCTGGCCTGCCTACCCCTTAGCGACATTTCTGTTATTTACGATATTGTGTTTCAACAGAGAAACTAAAATTTGAACTGCTGGTTATAAAAATCAGCAGCTTAATACAACTAAATTTGTCAAAATACATTTACTTTTCTACTTTCAGAGTGGTTTGCACGAGATACACTCAGGAACATTGAAAATAGCGCACCAAGAAGGAAGATTGAAAATAGCGCACCAAGAAGGAAGAAAGGTACAATCGTGAAACTTTACAAATAAGTACAGTGAGATCCGATATGCAAATGATCCAAGTTTGGTGCCAATGCGCATGACCAAACACCTTGCAGTGGCGCTACAATCAGGAAGTGGGACCGGCGCATAGTGGAAGATTCATAAACGTGACGATCACATTCCGACTCTAAGAGGACTTCAGTAAGCGAAGAATGCCAGGTAGACATGTGAGAAGACATTTCGCACAGTTATGCGAGTTTGAAAGGGTCCTCATCATCGGCATGATAACCGCAGGCTGGTTGGCGCGCCGTATTGCTCGGTCGATCGTTCGGAGTGTGCCGTCAGAACATGTTGGGATCAGTGGACACGAGATGGTACCCACGTGCGGCGTACCAGGTCTGGAGCAACCAGGAAGACGACAATGTGAGAGGATCGAAGGATCGTGCAGCAAGCTCTTGTGGATCCCACAGTGACTCGTTCCACGATACAATCAGATGTAGGGGTGCCAGTGCCAGTTGTTCCACAAACCATTTCCAGGCGCCTTGTGGAAGCGAATCTGTAATCCAAGTGCCCTTTTCGTGTACTGCCTTTAACATCGAAACATAGGCGACTCCATCTACAGTGGTGCCATGCCAGAGCGACGTGGAATGCCACAGATTGGCAAAACGAGGTGTTTAGTGATGAATCCCGGATCGTTTTGGTGACAGATGATGACCGCGTACGGGTGTTGAGGTACACTGGTGAACGGTACAATTCCACCCACCTTGTCGCGTGACACACTGCCCGCACAGCTGACGTAATAGTCTGGGGGGGGGGTGATAGCTTATGATAGCCGGTCCACTCTAATTGTGGTACGTGGAATCTTAATGGGCCAGCGTTATGTTCATGACATTCTTCGACCACACGTGGGACCTTTCCTAAATGGTCTCCCAGTGCCAATTTTCTAGCAAGATAATGTTCGTCCGCATACAGCTCGAGTTGCTCAAGATTTCCTACGTCATGTTCAGACTCTTCCATGGCCGGCCCGCTCCCCGAGCATTTCCCCTATAGAGCATCTGTGAGACCAGCTGAAAAGCCAGATGCCGCCTTATCACTTTGTACATGATTTGGAGGTGACTGTTTAAGATTTGTGGGCCCATCTGCCTCAGGACAACATCAGGCGTCTAATCAACTCAATGCCGGACCGTGTTGCGGCATGTATTGAAGCAAGAGGCGGTCCGACGCGCTATTGAAGTTGCACTGTATTTGTCTAACTGTACCCACTGTATTTGTTTAATTGTACCCACTGTATTTGTTTAATTGTCTTGATTTGGGGATCAAGTAAACCTCTCATCTGTATCATTATGTGTATTAAATTTCCTTTCAATCCGATGTTCCCTTCTTGGTGCGCTATTTTCAATGTTCCTGAGTGTATCTCGTCCATTAAGGTCTGTCCAATTCCTCTAGTGACAAGATATCTCTACATAAAGACACTGCCGATGCTTTGCTGATGACGATATCAAGACCTAGTCATTATCAAATTCTGTCCTTTTAGTTTGTCTCGTCCATCAAATTCTGGTCAGTTTTCTTCTAATGATAGGATACTTCTTCAAGACTACCACTGGGAAGGTTTAGTGATAATGCATTTTAAGTAATGTAGCATTTAATTATTGACTTGTTTTCCGAGGAAAATTTAATTATTGTAGGTCTTTGAGCCCCATCCATAATTACCGAATTGCCCAACAGTGTCCCCGATTCGAGATCTATACTGATTTAAAGGCCCCACTTTAAAGGGTTTCATATTTTTGGATATCATATTTCACTTCATATTTTTGAAATGCCCCCTCTTTAGGCATTAGCATTCGGGGTCACTGCCCTTGTTAACCCCCTCAGCTAAGCTTCTGACCTACTCCCCCCTATTAGATTTCACAATAAATCTAAATTTTGAACTGTCGATTGTAAAAATCAGTCTTTAACCCTCCTGGCGGTTGTCTTGACGTGGTATCTCACATTATCAAAACTGACCACATCTGATTGACGAGATATCGTGTCATTTAAAGAAAAGTGACTAGATCTTGATCTTGTCATTAGGGATTGCAATCCGGCACGATTTTCGGATCCGGTAGGATTGGAATTTTGTTAATAAGTCTATATAACCAGTATGTATTTTTCTTAAATCGTCTGAGTGAAACTAGTTAAAAAGGATATTATTCCAAACTAGGGGGCCTGCCCCCTGCTCGCTGACGCTCGCCAACCCCCGGAGGATTGCTTCGCAATCCTCATTGGTTCGCTGCGCGAACCTATGCTCGCTTCGCTCGCCTCAATGAAGACATGTGTCCTAGCAGAAGGGATTGTTTACAAAATATGTTACCAAAAAAAGGTTTTTCAAATCTAAATTTGCTGTATTACAGAAAAAATATATACAGTACTCTAAAATCAGAATTCAAATGAAAACTTTGTGCAAATTTTGACTCGAAATGTGAGCGTTGCTTTGGAAATTGAATACCCAGCATGTTGTTTGTGTGTACATTTTCCCAGCACTCAAACGACCCACACTTTTTCATTGAGTTTGTTGCCGAAAGTTGTAGTGCAAGCGTCTTGTTGAACTATAATCGTTGGCCCTGAAAAGGACCGTTTTTTAAATGGCCCTGAAAAGATCCTCCGCTTTCTTTGATTTCTATTATAAACTAACTGCAACAGCTCATTAAAATTTCCTTTTTTTTTTTTCAATAAAATTTCATCCGATAACGCTATAAATTCAATCGATGCGCGAGACTTCGCGATAAACAAACAATCGTACAGTGTTGCCAAAACGCGATTACAAATAACGTCTTTTTCGTGAGCCACGTAAGAGAATTATATATATAGATTGACGAACAAAACTTTCATTTTAGCATTAGAGAATCAACTTTACTAATAATTATCTATAGGTAGAAAATCAGTCACCAACAATTAATTATAGTACCTATTAGTAATGCTAGTAGTAAGTATTAAACGATTGATTATGATCAGTCTTACTAGTTTCCACACCAAAAAACATCAGCTTGTTTTATACGTAGCACTTTTCTATTTATCTAAAATTAAGTAGTCTCTATCTCTAATGTCGATGAACGAATGACATATAAATTGTATCTAACCTTGCCTCATACTAACACAAAAATATAATCTTTGGCAGTATTTGGTCAACATAACAAACAAGGGAACTCTCAATTCTTCTTAATTGCTTAAATCGAAGTTATATAGTAATGAAAATCACTTTTGAGTTTGAAAGAACGATCTAAGAAAACAAATCGTACTAATTGTGTCATCCCCCAACCTACTTCTCAATGAATATAACCAGCGGCAGAGAAGAAGGCCTTCTCAGCTTCAACACTAGTTGGTTTAACCGTCATTAAGTAGTCGAACATAAGAGACAAATATTTTCCTTTGACACCATTTCATATATATGAAGTCATTTCTTTCTTCATTATTTTATCAAAATCTGTTTCTTTTCTAAAATTTGTCTTTTTGCAATAGTCTTCGTTTTCTTGCAGAATTTGCTTTTCTAATTCCTCTTTATTAAAAAAATATTATTGATAATTTAATTTATTATTTTTGCTAGAATTCTCCGAAATTGATGAATCGTAAGTGATGATTGAAAAATATCGATTGCTTAATAAACGATTTCGCGACTTTAAAGTTGGGTTTGAATAATCGATTATTTAATTAAAAAAAAATTCGGGTTTATCGGATCCGGACCGGATCCGATAGATGTTGCCGGATCCGGTAGGTAGCTAAATGATGCCGGATCCGCCTGATCGGATTGCAATCCCTACTTGTCATCATGAAAAAATGGGCAACATCTTGATTACTAGATATATAGTCGTTAGCAAAATTGGCCCAGTATTGGTAAAATCGGTCAGATCTAGATAGACGAGATATCTCATCAAGTATTAGTAAAATTGGTCAGATCTGGATGAACGAGATATTTCATCAAGTATTAGTAAAATTGGTCAGATCTGGATGGACGAGATATTTCATCAAGTATTAGTAAAATTGGTCAGATCTGGATGGACGAGATATTTCATCAAGTATTAGTAAAATTGGTCAGATCTGGATGGACGAAATATTTCATCAAGTATTAGTAAAATTGGTCAGATCTGGATGAACGAGATATTTCATCAAGTATTAGTAAAATTGGTCAGATCTGGATGGACGAGATATTTCATCAAGTATTAGTAAAATTGGTCAGATCTGGATGGACGAGATATTTCATCAAGTATTAGTAAAATTGGTCAGATCTGGATGGACGAGATATTTCATCAAGTAATAGTAAAATTGGTCAGATCTGGATGGACGAGATATTTCATCAAGTATTAGTAAAATTGGTCAGATCTGGATGAACGAGATATCTCGCTCATCCTTGGAGGATTGCTTGGACGATGAATCAAATTAAATTGGTCTGAACAGACCTTTCTTTATTGCATTTTAGTAACGTAGCATTCAATTATTGACTTGTTTTCTGGGAAATAATCAATTATTCTAGGTCTTCGAGCCCCATCCATAATTGGCAACAGTGCCCCGATTCAAGATCCATCCTGACTTAAAGGTCCCACTTTAAAGGGCCACCGAGGTGGAACTAAAGAGTGTTGTCACGCACACTTTGTCAGCGCTGAATATTTGATCAAGGGCTTAGCGGCGAGCGGAAAAGTGATCCGGTGAGAAGCAGGTGATCTCTGCGACTTGTAACAGTGAGTGCCTCCGATCGATCGGCGCCTAATGGCAACTCTGGAAATTCCGCCTTCTCCTCAACAGCCCTCGCTTTTTGGACCCCCGGCGGGAGATGGATGGCCAACAGGTACGCGGCGATTCGAAATGCTCGTCTCTTTAAATATTCAGCGACGCCACTTTGTCAGTGGCGGAGATTGCGGGCTATTGTGCCGCTGCTCCTTTTCTGACACCGGCCTTTTCCATTTGCGACACGCGATGCACTTATCGCAACCGCCTCATCCAATATTAAAGGCTGCTTTTCAAGTGAGCCTTTAGAAAACGCACAAAAGCGCTCCTCTATTTACTTCATTCCCGATAACAAAGGGCGGTCCTTTCCTATCAGTGCCCTTTGTTCCGCTTGTCCGTCATGAATCGTCTTCGTTTTTGTCCTCTTCAAAACAACAGATACATATCTCATTCACGCCCACCATCGCTATACATGTACACTTCTAACATACAGGTCTAGCAAAATATATATAACATACACAGCATACAGGTAATAAATAACGCACGGATGCTTTCCTATAAGTTGCTCCACTCATCCATCATGAATCGTCTTCGATTTCCCCTCTTCAAAACAATAGATACATATCGTATTCACACCCACCATCGCATTACATTTTTCTACCTATATATTTATTACGTACGAAACATACAGATAATAAATAACGCACAGGTTCTCTCCTATGAATTGCATCACTTGTACGTTATCAATCGTCTTCGATTTTCTTCTCTTCAAAACACCAGATTTATATCGTATTAACTACAACCGTCACGATACATGTACACTTTTATATACATATAGGACTATTTAACTATATAAATCATTTGCAACATACAGTTAATAAATAACACATATCTTCTTTTCCATAAGACGTCCTACCTTTCCAGCATAAGCTACTACCGTAATAGAAAAAAAAATGGCAAGTGCTTTTGCGCTAAATACGTCACAATACGTCACAGTCTCACCCCTTACAGCATCATGTCATATGAGGACACCTGCCGACCATCTTAAAATCGTACGGCTCAGGAACATTGCTTGTTATAAGGGTTCGAGGATCAAAATTATTGGCATGGTGAGATTCACTGAGAATCACCAGGACTTGATTATACCAAAAGTATAAAAAATATATATATATATTTTTTAAATAGTGAAACATAGTATGATGGTATAGATGTAATTGCTATATAGATGTAATAATACATACAAGAAACATTTTGTATCGACATGTCACTTCGGTGGCATGCTCTATTCATCCCAACCACTCTTATTTAAACTGGCAGTGTCTCATAACACTAAGCACGGTAGTGTTGGTATTAGTTCTTTCCTTAAAGTGGTTCCACTTAACAGTTATGGATCGTCTTAGATTTTCACCTCTTCAAAACAACATATACATATCGCATTCACTCCCACCATCTAGACTGTAGGTAGGTTACACTTATACGGAGGGCCATATCTGATCTGCAAAACAATTATCTGTATCTTTCAGCTGAAAACAAGATGTCCTTTGATAGTTGGTAATTTTTAATTAACGTCGTACTAGAGCAAGATAATGGGCTATTGACGACGGTCCGGGAACAATCCCCTAAGACAGTGTTTCTCAAAGTGTGGTACGCGTACCCCTAGGGGTACGGGAAGAGTTTGGTGGGGGTACGCGTTGAACCAGAGTTTGGAGGACTGATTATCTGATATTTCTCAAAGTCATTATTATGCATTGCAAGTCGATGAGTCCACTGATATTGCGAATTTTGCAAATCTTATGGTATTTGCTAGATACGAAAAAAATCAAGAAATTCATGACGACTTTTTATTTTGCCAGCCTTTATTATAGGTCACACAACAGGAGAAGAAATCTTTTATGTTATGAAAAAATTTATGCAAGAGAACAAAATTGATTGGAATAGATGTGTTGGAATAAGCACAGATGGAGCAAAAAGTATGGTCGGAATTAATAAAGGACTCGTTGCAAGAATTCAAAATGTTGCCCCAAATGTCATATTCACACATTGTTGCATACACAGAGAGGATTTGGCAACACGTAAGATGCCCGCTGATCTACAGAAAGTTCTGAATGAAAGCGTGAAAATCGTTAACTACACTAAAAACCGTCCTTTGAATGCACGACTTTTTTCGCAAACATGCGAAGAAATGGGAAGTAGTCATACCCAACTTCTTTATCATACTGATGTTCGTTGGCTATCTCGAGAAAAAATTCTAAATAGATTGTTTGAACTTAGACATGAACTTCAATGTTTTCTTAATGATAGGTTTGAGTTGAGAAATTGTTTACATGACTGGAAATGGCTTTGTAAACTAGCATACTTAGCAGATATATTCTCTGTTTTAAATTGCCTCAACTTATCGTTTTACAAGGCAAAGAAATTTTATTGTTTCACGTTCAAGATAAAGTGAACGCTGCCATCTCAAAACTAAAGCTATGGCAAAAGAGAGTTAGTAATGGAGAAGTAGACTCGTTTCCCTCTCTTCATGAGTTTATAACACGCTCGACTACTAAAATTGGTGCTGATACTCTGAAATGCAAAACGCAGCATTTGGAGAGTTTGCAAGTGGGCTTGAAAAACTATTTCCCTGATTTAACCAAAAATATTGAATGAATAAGATATCCGTTTAACATTAACACAACATCCATGCCAGAAGATTTGTCGCATGCGGAAGAAGAACAATTGTTTGAATTGGCTTCAGACGGATTCTTGAAAAATA
This sequence comes from Metellina segmentata, assembly GCA_947359465.1. Taxonomy (NCBI): domain Eukaryota; kingdom Metazoa; phylum Arthropoda; class Arachnida; order Araneae; family Tetragnathidae; genus Metellina; species Metellina segmentata. Next base: position 34,498,022 of record OX375872.1, read on the forward strand.
AACATAAGGAGAGTACTTTAACATCATTCTGGTTACAAATGCAACTTGTGTATCCGGTTTTAACAGAAGAAGTTCTAAAATACATTTTGCCTTTTCTAACTTCATATTTATGTTAAGTTGCTTTTTCAGCATTTGTAGGCATTAAGTGGGGAAAAAAAAGAACAGACTATTGGACGTGGAACCACATCTCAGATTAAAATGAACAACCAGGGAACCAAATTATGACGATCTGTTATCTCAGCACAAACAATTTCATCCTTCTCATTGATCCAAATAAACGTTATTTATAATATAACTTTTATTTATATTTTATTATGAATAATTTTAATTCTCTTTTCGTATTATTTTGTGTATGTCAGAAAAAAAAAGAGAAAAATAATGCATTTGGATTGTTATTAAAATACATCCATTTTTTTGAGGAGGGGTACTCAGCGTTACGAAAATTATAGAAGGGGTACACATATGTCAAAAGTTTGGGAAACACTGCCCTAAGAGAAAGATCCGAAGACAACACCACGTAATTTTGAACCTCGGTCATATGACGAAGATGTTCTTTGAAGAATTAGCGAAGTTATTTGTCTAATATTCGCCACAGCATTTTATCCTTATTAGATACAGCATTTTTCGAATACTTAGTGAGGTTGATTTAATTTGATCAAGTGAAAAATGCCATCAGATTTGCCTGTACAGTTAAGTTTTATTGCGCAAGTGTGATGTTTCACCAAGTTGCAACATAAAACGTCAGGTAAATACCACAAGGAAAGCTTTACTGATACAGAAGAGACAAACGCACCAGTGAGAAGTAGAACCTGCGCTACCTACAACTTGCAGGTTGGTAGCGCAGTGGGAAAGCCCACTGATTTCCCTTTTCCAATGAATCGATGAATTTTGGATCATACGTGTATACTGGTTTTCCAGATTTTAAAAGAACCAACAGCTTGACTTTTGGAATATCAACTTCGCGATTAGAATGGACACATATAATGTCACACCGGTCATCGATGACCGAGAGTTAACTTTTTAGTTCAGGCTGAGTCAATCGACCATCGCTTGTAAAGATTTTTAGGGTAATTTTGATAATTTCAAGTCTAGAATACTGTCTTTCTACCACGAGAACTGCTCCCGATAGAAAGTCTGCACATGTCTGTTGCCCGAAAAACAAGATAGCCCATTTTCTATAGGGAATTCTTAAAGCATTCCTGTTTGTTACATTGGATTCTACCTCTTGGGTAAATACGTGTGGCAAACAATTACTATCTCACCTCCAAGGGTTCGGAGAATGGTCCAGGGATCAGAATCATGACAAGGGGAAAAAGTTCACTGAAGTCGAGTTATGAAGGTCACTAAAATAAGACATAGATACCTTATTTTCTAATTATCTTTTCACCCTTTTTAAATTACCTTTTTACCTTAATATCAACCAAAGCCCTGTAAGTTTAAGCCCGATCTAGGTTATAAATTGTAGGGCGAACAAATAGCGATAAGACCCTATCAAACCCCCGTTTCAAAGACACCAATTAAAGTCCAAGTAAGAGGGACCTCAAGCGCACCTACCTCCTGTTGCATCTGAACACTGAGAAAATTGCCAGCTTATTTTCGGTAAGCAATGTGCGAATTTCTTTTTCACACACCCGGTGAGAAATGATTCTCGTAAGCAAGTTGTCGAAACCTATGCCAAATTTCCCTCGGGGTGTTCCCTATATCCTTAGTGACTTCGGATAGTCAAAGCGAAGGGCACCCCAACTAAGACGATCATCCAGTGTCACCCGCCATCCCATCGCCAAACCACGACATCCAAATTCATCAAAACCCTCACCCCACTCAACATGTACTGATTCTATAGTGACTGCCAGAATCCAGACATTTCTGTCTATGACAATTCTTCTGCTAGATAGACAGTATTGTTTTAGTTTTGTTCTTGTTTAACACATTTCAGCTTTGAAAAAGTCTCCATATTTCACCTGTAATTTCATTTCATTACAAAATACTTTACAGATGACTCATCTGCAGTTTCTGCAGCCCAAACAATCCTTGATCTCCATTTAACGTAAAACAAAATCTTTATACGCTTTTCTATTGGTAGGTAAATTATCTACACCGTATAGCTTGACCAGATGATTGGTTTGTTTGTTGTGGTTTTATGGCGCAAGGACCATATTTAGTCAATCAGTGCAACACACAAGACATGCAATATCAAGTAATAGACAGACATAATGAAAGTTTTACTGACACAGAAGGGAAGAGAGAAATATATCCAAGGAGAAATGCATTTGACAGGAATCAAACCTGCGCCGCCTATAACTCGAAGGTTGCTAGCTCAGTGGCCATACCCACAGAACCACGACCACCCGTATCCAGATGGAGCTTAATTGAAAGAAGCTAAAATAATAATTTATTTTAATAGAAGAAACCCAGAAAGATCATATTTTATTTTAGATCTTCGAGTTGTTAATTGAATTGTTTAACCATCTGAGGGGTTAACATGCATAATTCCACTTTTAAAACTGCAGTCTTTCCAGCATGACTTCTAACTGGTTTTGACTTTCTTGAATAGAAACTTACCAAAGTATCTCTAATATTATAAAAGGAAGTGTTTGTCTGTTTGTTTCTTGCACGCAAAGTCCTGACGAATCTATGGCACTTACAATAATGGGATTTGGCATACAGGAAGTCCAAATTTTTTGCAATATTAGGGTCGCGGCGAATTTTAAAATTCAATCTAGAACATTTTAAAATGAATTTAAAGAAATTAAATTATTATTGTTTTCTTTGGAATTGCAACAGAATAGAAGATCACAGATTCCGAATTTATTTTTTCCGTTTTCATTTTGAGCAGAGGAATGATTTTTCAGTCTTAAAGGATTTTCCAGTAATAAAAAAAAAGCTTTAACTTTAGTTTTGTATTTTTTTTCTACCTCCTAGACCGGTAGAGATAGAGTAAAAATTTCAACGGGTGTGAAATCTGCGGAAAATTTGGCACCAGACAAATACTTTATAAGTTAGATTTTCTTCTTATAAATAATTTTTCAATTAAATATTTACATTTTTGCAAGATATTGTGACGTCACTCCGAATTCCTATTTGGTCTACGAAGCAAACCAACACCACAGTTCATGATATGCATAGCAAACCAAATTGGAATTTGCAAGGAATTCATTCCAATAGGCTACGAATTTTCATTTGGTTTGCGAAGCAAACCAACACCTCGGGCAACCCAATTATGGCTGTTATCCAACAGGCTACGAATTCGTAGCAATCACTGGGAGTTAGCGAGCAGTGGTTACACCTGACACCATGAAAAGAACTGTCACGGGCAACGCCGTGCTGGCCATGCAGTGGCTAGTTCTGCTATAAGGAAAGAAACCGTCAACCAACGGATTCCTCTCATAATCTTCGCGAAAGATACTGTCTACGCCTGTCTCGGTGAAATAGTTGGTTGACACTACGGTCTACAAGAACGATTGTCATTTCCCCATCTTTAGCCTGCTTTGGGATGTGGAAGTGGGCCCTCAACTACATCGGTAACATTCTAGCTTTTATGACCACTTGTTCATCCGCCTCTTAGCGTCGCTAGATGTGAAAATCGGTTGTCTCTGTTATAATCATCCTGTAAAATTAATTCACTTGTTAAGCTTGAAAAAATATTTGTTTGTCTGATTCTATTGGACCTCGGTCGTCCACAGATTCTATCTCTACTTTTTTAAAGGAAGTGTTTGTCCCTCGCTATGCAATGTCCTGACGAATCTATTGCACTTACAATAATGAAATTTGGCACACAGGTAGTCCGAATTTTTTATGATTTTTGTGTCCAGGCCGAATTTTAAAAATTAACCTAGAACATTTTAAAATTAATTTATTATTTTTTTTCACCATTCTTTTTTCGCAAGATATTCTTCGCAAGCATTTCTTTTTTCCGGAATGTGACGTCACCAGAACCTCGAATGAAGAAGGAACGAATTTTGTAATTTTTGACCGCTGACATCAGCCTTTGGAACCATAACCTCGAATGAAGAAGGAACGAATTTTGAATTCGAACCAAGTTTTCCGATTCTAGCGGTTTTTTTTTACGTTGTTGGTAATAGCCACTCCGAGAGGGGTTGCGTGTGGAGTTCGTTTGCGAAGCAAACCAAATGGGAATAAGTAGCAATCACCGGGGGTTGGCGAGCGTTAGCGAGCAGTGGTCACACTTGACCCCCCGAAAAGAACTATCATGGGCCACGCAGTGGCTAGTAGTAAGATAAGAAGCAATAGAATCTTTCCAAAATATTTTACTATGAGGAAAGAACCTATAAAATTCTCTAAAGGATTTTATTCTAAGGAAAAAGACAAATAGAGAAAATCTTTCCAAAGGATTTTATACTGAGGAAAATACCGATAGAATCCTTCTACAGAATTCTATTCAAAGGAAGAGAGCAACAGAATTTTTGAAAATGATTTTATTCAATAGAAAGGACTAATAGAATCCTTCCAAATGGTTTTATTACGAGGAAAGTATCGATAGAATATTTCAAAAGGATTCCATTCTAAGAAAAGAAGCAATAGAATTTTTTCAAAGGATCATACTCAAAGAAAATGATTCTATTCCTTTGGGATGGGCCAATAGAATATTTTTAATTTCAAAACAATCCATTAATTTAAATTTTAAACTTTTCATAATCTATTTGACAGATCTATATTTTACTCCTCATATTAAAGTTAAAAATTACGATCCGTATGGTCTTAAGGTGCCTGCCTACCTTCGGAGTGTTTTTTTTTAAATACTTTAAATTTTCACTCGATTTGTACTTTATACCATCAAATACTTTTAAAAACTATGTAGAATATATAAAATAGCTAAATATTAATTTTAGTTTTCTTATTTTGGTATAAATTATGCATGAAAATTGCAAAATAATAGCTTTTACGCAAAACATCATAATTCAAATTTGAGTAAAGGAATTTTTGTTTTGTAAACTTTATTATTCTTATAAAAATATGTTTTAGGACATTCACTATATATATGCCTAAATCTATTTATTAAAAAAAGTTACAGTACTAAACGTAAAGAGAATTAAAAACTCGCCGAATTTTATTATAAGTTTCAAACTTTACTAATCATAAAATAAAATATATTACACCTAGAGCCAAAAAAATAGTGGAACTCCTTAATTATATCCTATAGAGTATTCTATCAAAGTTTCATATAAATACACTTATAATATTTTGAGTTATGATATTTTGCGAAGAAGGAAAATGTCAAAAATCTGATTCCGAGAAAAACGCAAAAGAATTAAAACATATGAACATACCATTTATAACACTATATTTAACTTCAAAATCCTCCTTTTTGGTAATGTTCACGTTCTTTTTCATTCAAAACAGTTATTTTTTTCTTTCTTAAGGCTTTTAAAATTTTTCTACGCTTCTGAGCAGTAGATGTACCGTGATTTTTAGAATCTCGAATCTGACACTGGTCTAATATTTCACATCCTTTCTTGGTGAAGTAACCAGGACTTAGGTTGTTGAGCCTTTTCAAAACATTTAAACACCCTTTGTACCCATCGTTGAACTGAATAACCGCATCATATGCCCCTAATTTAACAGTTTTCAGGCTAACGAAAACCTCTTAAAAACACCCATCAATAGTTCCAAGTCAATAACTCTGTTTCCATAACCAGCATCACTGATTTCGATGTTGGAAATGGACGACTGAAGTTTGGTTGAACTAGCAGTCTCCACAGATTCTAAAGAACATTCGTTCTTCTTCTTTCTGTTTGTAAAGCGGTTCCCTCTAAATCGTGACTTTCTCTTGCTAGCGATACTTTTTGGTATATTAGCAAGAGAAATTCAAATCAAAGGATTTATATAATCGCAATTGAAAGCTTTGATAAACAACAGAAATCTCACGTGAATTGTAAATGTAATCAAATTAAAAACACAACTCTTTTCATGTCAGTTATCTGTATAAAATAGTGTTGCCAGATTTATTTGAAGCATATTAAGTATTTCAATGAACAATAATCTCACCTATTTTAAAAGAATTTAATACATATTAACAATTTAGAGTGCTTGAACTGACTTTTTGCTCCACTTTCGTCAGCACAACATTAGTTTCGGTTTCAAAAACTGCCACCGCTTCATATTAAAATACCTGTAACTTGGGTTCTAGGTTAGATAAAAACAAAATTTAAACTGATTTGGAAAGCTAAAAATATGCTCTTCAATATACAATAAGAAAACGAAAATCGAATTTTTGACCCAAAACGACGTTTTAAAGGTAGGCAGGCACCTTAAGCAGGTCTACACGATAGGCTTTTCTGTCAAGCAAAATTTAGGTGGCAGCAGGGTTTCTAATGCGAAACGTGTTTCCCGTACGTGATGCCAACTTTACTTCACTTGGCTTATTTTTAAATACGATTTCTGCATTTCGCAATATAAAAATTCCGAAGTATGAAGTCCGTAATAGAAAGCTGATTAGTCAACAATAGTTAGATTAACCACAAAACGTAGCCAAAACTGCAATAACATGCGTTCAATGGTAATCTCGATATGAATCACGCGTAAGCATTTAGGAAGCGGATATGAAATCCTAACTTTCGGTATGGTTTCTTTGTGACACTGCAAATCCCTCTCATAATCGGATTTTATTTTGGCGGAATCGTACGGGGATAGCATTATATTTATCCTACAAAAGATTTATCTGTGTACATAGCCACTTCTAATCTGAAGTAAATTTCCTAAGAGATCCACCGGGAAATTCCCAAATTCATTGGTTTATGGTACAAGGGCTGGATTTGGCAAAACTGTGCCAAAAACTACCTATAATTACAACCTAGATGGCAAATAGAAGAAAAACTTTAAGAACTATGTTCAAAATACATTATTTTTAGTCTAAATTGTCGTTGTGGTCAAATATAAATTCTTAATATAGGTAGTTTATGAAACCAATGTCAGTAATAATTAAAAACAGGTTTTTATGTGGTAAGGGTCTACTCTCTACTCTATCAACAATTCTTTCGAACTAATTTAAAGAGTTACCAAATCGGTTTAGTCTATGATTACTAAAATTCGGGCGACATCAGTCAAGATGTGTCTCTATGGACAAAGCACTATTACATGTCGAAAATAAAGAAGCAGGTGTTCTGTGTAGCAAATGTTTATTTGTAGAATATGAGAGTCCATTTCGGAAACTTAGTATGATGTTTCTGTCTAAATTCGTTTTATTGAATCCCTTTATAGAAGGTTGAATATTATGAAGCTTATCTTGAGCTTCAAAATCCCATATGGATTGCCAGAATGAATTTATGGCTTGAGTTAAAACAATATCGATGTCTTGAATCGGGACATTTAAATTTGAATTCAGTGTTGCATTTTTGGCTGTCAAGTCTGCTTTCTCACTGTGCTTCAGATTTTTACAATTCTCTAAAAAATCAAGCTTATAGGATAGGTAGTTAATTTAATCAACATCGCTCTTCAGCAGCATAGCGGGCAATTGGAATCAAACTCGAAGGGATAGATCTGAGGTCAAAACTACGTAATTTTGAACCACGGTCGGATACCGAAGTCATACCTGAGCTGGCACCCCACTCTCCAAACTTCAACACCACGCCGACGTGAAGACATTGATGGTCACTACAAATTTAACGTGCACCCCCCCCCTTGTACACGAAGGTTTCTTGGATGGATTCGAACTCTCGAAACTCCAGTTGCTAATCCGTTACTCTTCTAATGAGGCAGGTAGATAGATAGTTAAGTAACGTCGCACTGGAACAACACAACGGACTGTTGGCGATAGTTGTGGATCACCCCCTCCCTTCCCCAAAGGGAAGATCCAAGGACAGCTCCTCCTAATTTGGAACCACGGTTAGATGACGAGGACAACACATGTACTGGCACCTCACTCTCAAGACAGAATTGACTTGTGAGGCTTCGAATAGAAAAATAATGTGGTAAGGCAAGGAGAATAATTTCAAATACTCAATCTAATTATCTTATCTATTAGATGGTAGGAAGATAGTCGAAATATCGAAATAACCATCTCAATTGGGTAAAGGAACTCACGGATTCTTTCAACCTTTAGAAAGATTCTATAGGTCTATTTTTTAGAATTGAATCCTTTTTAACAATTGGTCAAAAAAGTCAAAACTGGTTAGGAATCATGCAGTCAGACTGCAGTTGGAATGTGGAATGATGCAAATGAGCCCCTCAGAGAGTTAATTCTATCATAAAACTTCTCAGACTATGACAAAACTTATGTCTTACAACTAACACTGTCTCAACAATCTACATTTCTCTTCTGACTACGTACTGTTCATAACAGAAAAGAATAAATTTTCCAATATTACAAAAGTTAAGATCGTTTTCGCTCATTTCAGAAAAAAATCACCTACCAAAAAGTACAGGAATGTTTTCTCTATAATGGAGCGTCACCATGATTGTATAAATTACTGGTATAGATAATATTGGTATGTGATTATAGATTATGGTATTTAGGTAGTTAAATTTACGTCTCACTGGAGCAAATAAACGAACTATTGGCGATGGTCCAGGATCAGTCCCGAAGGAAAAGATTAGAGAACAACTCGTCATTATGCACCGCGGTCAGATGATAAAGTCAAAACCTGAGCCGGCACCCCACTCTACAAAGTGAGCAATTTTATAATTTCGAAAAGCTAGTTTAAAATTGCTCAAGTGCGTTCTGTTAGTTAAATTACCTAACTTGTACCTGAACTTCCTCTGTTGCATAGTTATTTTGGAGACATTCAGAAATTATAGGCACAGTTACTCGTATAATTTATAAATAGTGAAGATAGAGTTTCCAAAGGTGGCACGCAGAAAAATTGGCTTTGAAAAAGGGGGCTTTGAAGGGGGGGGGGGTACGTTGAGCCAAAAAAGGTGTGGGAAACTATGTCTTAAATCAGGGGTTGGCAAACTACATTCGCGGGCCAAATCCGGCCGCCGCTTGTTTTTAATCCGGTTCGCGGGTTAATATTGTTTTTCTTTTTAACAAAATTTAAAATAAATCAAATTAAGCGCTGTTACGCAACAGCCGATAGTCGAGTTGATAAGGTGCGAATAATGTTCTCAAGTGGCATTACTGTCGTCGTATATTCGCATTCCATCTTCTGCCGTTGCCGTAGAACAAGTGTTGCCAGTTCTCTCAGTTTTGCTTTAGCGGCGCACGTGGAATTGTATGCCACGAAGCTCTGCGATATTTTGTTCATTTTATTTTATTTTATTCATTACCCACCGTTGCCATGTCACTCTCAAGACCAGATAAGAAGAGAAGAGTAGACTTCGAATGTCGTCCTTTTAAAGCTGAATGAAGTATGAATTATTTTGTCAAAGAACTAAATGACAAAGTATTATATTTACTATGTAATGACATAATAGCTGTGCAAAAAGGTAAGGTAAGGTAATTTGAAGTAACGTCGTTCTAGAGCAACGGTCCGGGATCAATCCCTTAAGGCAGTGGTCCCAACCCCTGGGCCGCGGACCGGTCCGTGGATCAAATGGTACCGGGCCCCCCAAGGAACATTAAATTATTTCCATTTTATTTACTGTGGTGTATTTCTCTCGGGTTTGTGCGGTTCTTATCTATGAAATGTCCACTCAAATGAGGAGGCGGTAAATCATAACTTGAAATTTGTTCTGTTACTAGAGCTTGAATTATGATTTCTGAATTCTGTATGTCTCTATTTTCCAATTTTGACAAAAGTGACAGCTGTTTTCAAGTTGGCAGACAAAGTAGCTGCATTTAAAGCCAAACTGAAGTTGTGGGGACGGCGCGTGAACAGAGGCATTTAGGACATGTTTCAGACATTAGCGGGGATTTTAGGAGAGACTGAGCCTAAACATTCATTCTCCCAGTTAGTGCACGATCACCTGTCTTTGCTTTTAAAAGAGTCTGATCGATACTTCCCAACCACAAAAGACCCACGAGCTAGTAAGGAATGGATCCGCAACCCATTTGTCAACAAATCAGGCGAATCTAGCATGTCTGAGCAAGAAGATCAACTGCTGGAGATTGTAAATGAAGGCGGCCTTAAAACGACGTTCGAGACAACAACTCTGCCGGTGTTCTGGATTAAAGTCATGGCAGAATACCCTGAGATTGCCACCACAGCACTTAAATCACTATTGCCATTTCCGACAACCTATCTGTGTGAAGCGGAGTTTTCTGCAGTGACAGCAACCAAAACAAAACTGAATAAACTGGACCTAAGCAACACACTTTGGGTGTCATTGTCTCCTATTACCCCCAGATGAAACCGTCTCGTTGCAATGAAACAAGCTCAGGGTTCTCATTGATTTAGCGTTCTAGTGAGTTCAAATATTAAATCACTTTATATTCATTTTTTGGTGTAACTGTATTTTATTTTGAAGGCATGTTTAAATACAATTAAATTAAAATTATTAAATCAAAACAATCTAAAATGTAAACAATCAACGTCCCCCCCCCTAGCGGGCCGTGTTAAAATTATCAAACGATGATCCGGTCTTCGGCGATAAAAAGGTTGGGGAGCACTGCCTTAAGGGATGTGCAAAAAAAGTACAACATACGTTGTCATTACCAAACTAAGCAACCGACACAATATTCAAAACTCACAGAAAATAAACGATCGCTAAAATTGGAAAGTTTAAGACGGAATGCTTCATCACAAAGCAATTTATTCGTAAAAATAAAACATGACAATGAAACAGTAACTAAAGTCAGCTTACGAACAGCTCATTTACTTCCCACGAAAGGGAAACCATTTATTGATGGCGAATTAATTAAATTATGTTTGCTTGTGGTAGTTTTATTAAGATTTTTTGAACTCAAGGAAGTTATAGAAATTTGTCTCAATGAGAAAAACGGCCCACAACCACTATCGTCAAACAATAAATGGCTATGGTAATTAGCATTACCTACAGACATCGTGGAATATCTTTACGAATTTTACTTGAAATTACAGGAAAAAACGATGCTCATATGTGAAACGTATTTTATCGTAAAGTCATATCGCCGAAAATTTGCATTGTTTGAAACACAAACTACATTAAACAAGTTTGACCATTTTCCATGCTGTAAAAAATTCCAAATATTAGCGAAATCCACCATTTCTAAAAAAATTCGCAGCGGATATATTTTCTAAACTTAACTTACAGTTACAACAGCGTTTTACGGATCTTGATGTAAGTGCAAAAGACATTTCCATATTTCAAAATTTCTTTGACTGTACAATTGAGGAGCTTCCGTCGGATCTGCAATTGGAAGGGATTGATCTGCAAAAGGATATGCTGAAAATGATGTTTAAAGAAATGGATCAAACCCAATTCTATAAATATCTTTCTGAAGATAAAAACGGCGCCAACTAAAATCATATGCACGGGGATTTATATCTGTATTTGGGTGTACCACTTACCCATGTGAAATGACATTTTCGAAAATGAAATATGTAAAATCGCAATACAGATCATTATTACTAAATGAACATTTGCAAATTTTAAGGATAGGAAGTACTAACTTCGAACTCCAGTATGATGAAATATTATCTCAGAAAAAACAATTACATTTATCGCATTAGCACAAAATTTAACCTGCTCTGTAATAAGTTTATTAATAAATAGAAATATTGAGAGAGAGAGAGAGAGAGAGAGAGAGAGAATAAATTTTTTGTGTCAGCAAAATGTGTAAAAATATTAAGTAAAAGTATCACTTCCAAATTAAAAGTTTATTTATTTTATTTTTGTTGTTGCTCTATGAGTAGAATTACCTATGTAAATATCTTCGAGTTTGCTACCTGAAGGTCCGCAGAGCCTAAAATTTTTACGATCTGGCTCTTTACAAAAAAAGTTTGCTAACCCCTGTCTTAAATGATCGCTTACATTTGTATATTTCGTTACAGGGAAGATAATTACCAGGATCATGCGAGCATTAGAGTAAGAAATTCAATTCAATGATGCTCAATAGATCAAAACCCATGCTACATTTCATGAAGAGATTTGATCTTCACATCGCGCCATGTCATTGGATTGGAATTGCTTCAATTATCCCGTCTTCAGAATCACATTCTATGAAATCCAGCAATTGAACAGGTAAGACATACCTACTTGTCAACAAAGCCGTGAAATCTGCTCTCCCATTGGCTTTTCTAGCGCACGGCAGATCAATCTGACGAATGACGTTGTGCTTTATGGGCGCGGTTTTCAATATGGTCCCGCCTCTAGAGATCCCCTTGACACCTTTCATCGACGGAGTTGGTATCCTTTTTCAACTTGACTCCCTTCAGATGAGCAATGGGTAAGTTTGCATTGCGCAATTTCCAGTTTCATATCGCACCCCTGGCAAAACCCTGCCGCAACTGAAAAATTTCCGAATTTCAGAGAATTTCCAGAAAAGGAAAAATTTTAAATCCTGATGACGATTTTTATTTTGAATTCAAATCCTATTGTTTGTGAATCAGCTGTTGCCATTTAGAATCGCGATATTTGGGTGCAAAATTGACCTGTGACGACCTTATGTCCACTAAACGTTTCGAAGTTTTATCTTCTTGAATTGTGAAGCAGTTATTTCAGTTTATAATTGAGATACTTGAGGATTTTTTTGCCTCCTTAACTCCTAGTAATTTTATTTTTATTTGTAAGCTAGAATTGCGATATTTGGGTATAAGATTAACTTATGATGCTTTTATGTCACCTTAACGGCTCGTAACTTTATTTTCCTGAATTGTGAAGCGTTGAATTGTGTTGCAATTTACAATTTCTGTATAAGTTTGACATGTGACGACATTATATCTCCTTAACGGCTACTCATTTTATCTTACTGAATAATGAAGCAGTTGTTGAAAGGTAGACTTGCGATATTTGGGTATACGATCGACATTCAAAGTCCTTATGTTTTCTTAACGCCTGAAATTTTATTTTCATGAACTATGAAGCAGTTATTGCAATTTAGAATTGAGATATTTGTGAGTATAAGATTAGCATGTGATATTTTTATACCTTCTTAATGCATCACAGTTTTATCTTCCTGACTTGTGAAGCTGTTATTGAATTGTAAAATTGATATATTTGAGTATAGATTAACATGTGATGATTTTATGCCTGTTTAACGACTCGACATTTTATTCTTCTGAATTATAGAGCAGTTATTTAAATTACAATTCCAAAATTTAAGTGTAAAATTGACACATGACGTACTTATATTTCTTTAAAGTCTCGTAATTGAATCTCCCTAAATTGAGAAGCATCTATTATTATTTAGAATTAAGATGTCTAGGGATTACATTAACATGTGATGTCTTTATGCCTCCTTAGCACCTCGTTATTTTATCTTCCTGAATTGTGAAACAATTATTGCATTTTAGAATTGCGATATTTTGGTATAAGATTGACACATGTACCGGCCTTGTCTCCTTAACATATCGTAATTTTATTTTGCTGAAAATTGTGGAACACTACGCTTAAGAATTGCGATGTTTGGGTATAAGCTTTGCATGGGATGTCTCCTTAACACCTCATAATTAATATCATCTTCCTGAATAATGAAATAGTTATGGCAACTTAAAATTGCGATATTAGGGTATAAGAGTAAGCTGTGATGAATTTATGTCTCCTTAACGCCTCGTAATTCTATGTCGCTGAATTGTGAAGCTGCAATTTCTCTTTAGAATTGTGATACTTGTGAGGTAACGTCTATGTTTCTTCAACGCCTCGTAATTTTATCTTACTTAAATGTGAAGCAGTTATTGCCATTTAGAATTGTAATATTTGGATATAAGATTGACATGACGTCCTTAGCGCTTAGCTATTTTGAATTGCTGAATTGGGAAGTAGTAATTACAATTTTTTTAGAATTGCGATACCTGTGTGGCTTTGCATGGGATGCTTCCTTAACATCTCGTAATTAATGTTATCTATCTGAATTTTGAAGCAATTATATTACAACTTGAAGCAGTTATTGAATTGCGATATTTGGGTATAAGATAAACATGTGATGTCTTTATGTCTATTTAACGTCTCGGGATTGCATCTTGCCTAATCGTGAAGTAGTTATTGCAATTTAAGCTTGTAATTTTTAAGTATCAGACAGACTTGATGCTTCTCCTGCACAGGCTATTGAACTGGTACCATTCTTCTAGGAATGCCATTTGTTTGAGAATTTATGAAGGATTTTATTTCTCTACTTGTTATATGTTAATTAATATTTCTCTGACGTTTCCTTGTTTTTTTTGTAAACACTTTGTATTCTGGTAATATCATATAAGCTTTGTATACCTAAAGATGCTCTTCTAATGTATACAGATGGCAGCAAGAATGATAAAGGCCGTTCTAGTAGTGGTATCCTCATCAGGACTCCTACTTCTACATTTAGACTTAAAATTAGAAACTCAAATTCTTGCTCTGTGTTCAGATCTGAACTCATTACAATCGAGAGAGACCTGAGCTATGTTGAGAATGACTTCGTGGATATTTGGATCTTAACAGACAGCCGATCCTCAGTTCAACATCTAAATAACTGGACAAATGTTGGAGACAGCGCTGGCATTTCCATCCTGAACCTAATTTGTAGATCTTCAGTCAATTCCAAGGTGCACATCCAATGGGTTCCTTCTCATGTTGGTATAAGTGGCAACGAGATCGCGGATTCCCTGGCAAAGGCTGCTTCCTTAGAGACTCTCCAGTCAGATATGCCTTGTACTTATAGTGAAGCGTTCTCAAAGTGCAGGAGGACATCTAAAAATCTCTGGAAAGTCCCTCCAGTACATGCCTGGTACTCGAGAAGTCGTCCTGGAGGCGCCCTACTTTATGAGGGCCATAGAAGTCAGCAGACTTGTATTTCAGGTTTTGCCAGAGGACACTTGAGGAGTTTCTCCTACGAACAGGGTCAGAAGGTTTCCAGGACTTGTACCAAGTGCGGAGCTGATCAGGCTTCGACAGCTCATATTTTAAAATGCACTGACTTTACAATGAACAAGGTTTTTTCGGAACCTCTACTCTTCTTGGACTTTTTGGGGGTTTATGGACTCGTGGACTTGGTCAAACTTTAAGAGACCATGTCGGTGATTAGTAACAACAACATATCTTTGGTCTACTTACAAATGTCTATATTTAGATTTTTAAACTTTAGATATGAAACGAATATATCTCACCCCTGGATAATGTTTTCACCTCAAGTAATACCGATTTTTAATGGTAATGTGGTAATTTTAGTTAACGTCGTACTAGAGCAACACAACGGGCTATTGACGACGGTCCGGGATCAGTCCCTTAAGGGAAAGATCGGAGGACAACACCTCGTAATTTTGAACCGCGGTCAGATGACGAAGCAACACCCGAGCTGCGATTTTTAATGGAGTAAAACTGTTGTATTTTGTCAGTACTATGAGAAGTGGCGTTCCCAATTTTGAATTGCCATTGTTTGGAAGTAAAATAGATGTTCCTGTCACATGTTCAACGATGTCTTTTCAGTCATGTGTTCAGTAAGGAGAATTTAAAAGGGTTTTTGATAATGTGATAGTATTCTTCCAGGAGTGCAATTTGTTTCATAATTTATGAAGGATTTTGTAGTTTGTTCTCATATGTCAACTAATAGTTTTAGTCATGTTATTATGGTAATTAGCCGACCAACCGGTATAGTGGTTAAGGTGTTAGCCTCTAGATCGGAAGGTCCCCGGTTCGAATCCGGGTTCGGGCATGGATGTTTGTAAGCGTATACCAGCTCAGGTGTTGCTTCGTCATCTGAACATGGTTCAAAATTACGAAGTAATTGTTAGGGGCAATGATGGCCCTCCTACTGGGTGCTCCTTCACAAGTGGCCATCACTTCCGGCCTTGTAGTGGCCAATGACTTCGGTCAAATGTGCCCGCCATTAGAAGAAAAAAAATTATGGTAAGTATAATACCCTTTATAACTTATAGGATGCATCTAAGGTTTTGTATTCCTGGTCTGTATACAATGGTCTAGAGATAGATTTGTAAACTTAAGATAAATCTCCCACCCTCTGAACAATATCATAACGCAAACTTTCATGAAAGGAAAAAACACTTTATTACACTTCGTTGAATTGTCAAATAGAGAATACAATTTAGAATTGCGATAAATATTTTTTACATAAAACAGACATACGTGTGACGCTAGTTCTCCATAAATATTTCAGGCATTTTCCAGTATTGCATAGTTCCTTTCAGTAGTTAATTTTAACACTAATCAATCAATTTAAAACAATCAGTAATATAAACACTGGAAGAAAATAAGCAACATGCAGAAGGAGATTTTAAGAAGTGCGTTTTTCTTAATGTGACATATTCTTCTAGGAGTGCGATTTGTTTCAGAATTTAAGAGGAATTTTGCTGTTTGTTCTCACATACGTTGACTTGTATGTCTCGTAACCTTTGGGTATAAGACACATATGAGTGTGACACTATTTCTTCACGGGAATATCGTTTCAAGCATTCCATTTATAAGGTTAATTTAAAAACGTGTTTTATGATGTTGAGATACAACTTTTAGGAGAGCTGCTTGTTTCAGAATTTATGAAGGGTGAATTTGCAATTTCATATCGCACTTAAAAAGAACGTTGCTACGATTAAAAAAATTTTTTTTTCAGGAGAGGAAGAAGTAATTTCTGATTTTGTTCCCTTGAATTGGTGGAACAACTATCGTTATTCAGATATGCAATAATTGGATAAGACAGACATGTGTGTCGCTACTTCTCCATGTAGATATCTTATCAAGCAGCTAACCTTATTGTCTCCTTAAGGTTAAAACTTAAAATAAGTAATCTATTTTGAGATCTGTTTTCAGAATTTAAGAAGGGTTGCGCTATTTCAAGTTTTATATCGGGCTTAAAAGAATCACTGCGTCACCTCAAAAATTTTTTTTTTCAGGAGAGGAAGAACCAATTTTTTATTATTTTCCGTTGAATTGCGAAAAAACTATTGTCACATTTCGATTTGCAATATTTATATATGAGAGGGACAAGTGTAGATATCGTTTCAAGCATGCCTCTTGTGAGGTTAACTTGAAACAAGTGTTTATGAGATGTAACACACACTATTCTTGGATTGCAACCCCCAAATTTATTTCCTTTTATTCGTTTCGTAGTTTATATTCCATGATTCTTAGAACATTAAAAAATATTAAAGATTTTGAAACTCAGAGGGGAAATTTCGAAAGAAAATAAATATTATTTTACAGAAACCAACAATGCAGTTTCCATTAAGTACAGTATACAACATAATATATATATATATATATATATATATAGGCAGTTTTAGTTTTGCGTAGTTACGGTGAGGCGAGAGGGGCAGAGGTAATATCTGCAGGGGCGGTATATCAGAAATATTTATTACAAATTCCTCTGGGGGAAATACCTTTTATAATTTTAAACTAAATGTTGACCTTATTACAGAAGTATTTGTCAGTCATGTTTGTGATTGAGTGCTTTTTTGCATTAATATTCACAAAAGGGACAAAGTAATAAAGTTATTTTTTCACAAACGCCTGCAGAGCACAAAACAAGACAGGGTCGACAGACGTCGGTCTGGAGACATTAACAAGAGCACCGCTTTTTTGCTAGCTCTTTTATGTGTTATCAATACATAATTACAATAAGACAATAGAATTATGAAAGATTATTTACAGTGAAACTTCGATTAACCGTCAGGGTTGGGACCGGAACGGTTAATCGAATAGACGGATAACAGAAAAACCTTAAACAACAACCCACCCTCATTCATTGCATATGAACGAATGATTAAAAATGCACGTTTACAAACTGGAAATGCACTGTACATACATGTATTTTATTTTACAGAAACCAACAATGCAGTTTCCATTAAGTACAGTATACAACAGATATTGTTACATGAACTTTGGCTCTAGACGAACATATACATATTAAATTTTAATATTTAATTAACTTTTAATAATGGACTGACGGTTAACAGAAATTGATGTTTAAAAGAGAGACGGAAATTGAAGTTTCACTGTATTTATAAAATCAAGAGCCCCGGTGTTTTGCTGTTTTCATGCGTTGTCTATAAATAATTGCAATCATAAATTAGTATTATGAAAGGTAATTTATTTCTAAAATCAATGGGGGACTAATTTGTTGGAACGTTTGTATTGTAATTGTATATCGATAGAATAAAAGTATTATTTTGATGTAAACCTTCTAAGTTGTTGAATTTCTTCCCATACATTAATTCTCTCATCAGTCAATAAAATATTGAAGAATTTAATGTAAAAGATAATTTTAACATTTGGGCTAATCCACAAAATTAGGGACAAAAGAAATAAACAATAAAAATTCCACATAAATTTACTACATATCTCAGTCTAGATGTAATTATTACATGCAAAAATAATTATTGAAACAATGTTTTTACTCGAAAATGGTTATCTGTTAGCCCTTGTGACTATTTCATTATTAGGTAATGGCAATTTTATGGTAATTTTAGTTAACGTCGTACTAGAGCAGCACAACGGACTATTGACGACGGTCCGGGATCAATCCCTTAAGGGAAAGATACGAGGACAACACCTCGTAATTTTGAACCACGGTCAGATGACGAAGCAACACATGAGCTGGCACCCCACTCTCCAAACTTCCACCCCAACCCAACGTGAGGACTTTCGGCCATGACAGATTTAAGGTGCACCAGCTGCTTCTACACCACACGCTTATAAACATCCATGCCCGGACCCGGATTGGAACTAGGAACCTTCCTATCTAGAGGCTAACACCTTAACCACTATACTAATATTTGATTTTTAGATTGGAACATAGCTGATTTTGAAGGGCGTTGGTGGCCAGCCCTGATTGAACCGGTCAGTTGACAGAGAAAGGCGACATTGAACACACGCATGAAACCACTAGCATACATAGGAGCTGCTGTGACCCTGTTGGAAGAGTGACGAATGAACAACCAGAGGGTTGCGAGTTCGAAACCAACCAAAGACCGTCGTGTACAAAGGTGACTGGTGCATGTTAAATCTGTCGTGGCCTCAAATGTACTCACGTTAGAGTAGTGTGGAAAATTGGAGAGTGGGGTGTCATCTCAGGTGTGTCCTCGTCATCTGATCGTGGTTCAAAATTACGTGGTATTGTTCTCGGATCTTTCTTTTCAGGTTTATACCGCACCGTCACCAATAGCCCGATGTGTTCCTCCAGCGCGATATTAAATAAAAGTACCATACCTAGTGATATTTCTTTTCTCATGGGGTTTACTGTCTTTATTAAAGAAGAGGGTCATGCTCCGTGGACACACAAAGGATCTTTTTCTGTTTCAAACTACTCTATTCCGCAAACCCTCTTTTTCCCCCTTTCATTTTTTACTTGATGTTGACTTGTGTTTGGGACGGTTTGGCGAAATATGCCTCTTGCGCCATCAAATGCCTAAACAACCAATTTAAAACAGCTCTCTCTTTTCTGTTGAATCAAGTTGATTCAACAGAAAAATATCTTTATCAAGTTGAATCATATAAAGTTTGTCGGTTGTGAAATTAGCAATTTCTTTACAGCAGCCATCTGGCATGTTTGATCTTTACATGCTGGTCTCTGATAACGAAACATAAGTAAAAGATAAATAGTTGATTTTGGATAAAATATTTGCGGGTTTACCAAAAAATTTGAAACATAAACATAATCTGAACTATAATCACAAAGTAAAATCGCGTTCTAACTTGATTATAAAGTAGAATTGGGATAAACACAGCGTATCCCAAGTATTTATAGACTAGCAAATAGTGTATCGTAACCTATACGGACGTGTCTTGAGCAGACATCAGCTGGCGACCCTACAGAGGGGAATTAGGAAGGAAGATTTGAGGTGCTGCTAGTGGTAGCTTCTCAGAAATGGGAAGTCTAGAACGGCTCACTGGACAGTGGATGTTCTGTGAGGGATAACTTAAAACTTGCACTGTTCTCATGGTGTTTTTCTTCCCGAAATTCAGTAGATTTTATCAATTTTGAATGAAATTAGGATAGTTTTATTGTGCCTACTCACTGCTTTTAAAGATGGCAACAGTTTAATGTTGAACATGAGAAGACGAAGTATTCCTTGCAAAATATTTTTAAGCATATTCAGTTTTTAAAAATGTGTTAAATTTTTATTTGAATATGTCGTGAACTTTTTTTGCAATTTGGAATCGTTGTCACGTTGAAGGGTCTATCTTAGCTACAGAAGATAAAATTCTATTATCTACAATGCAAAATTGTATTCACATGTAACTATATTGATGGAACGATTTAAAAATTTTGTGTTAGATAATAGGTTTTAACTTCTCGATTATACTGAAGACCCTTTAAAAAATCATATTGGAATCAATCAAATATGAAATAAACTATTTCAAATTTCTTCCAAATTTGAAATCAGTCACTTATTGTTAGTATAACTACAGTCAAATGAATTGTCTCAGACAAAATAAAAAATTTTGATTGACACCGACCTTACGATCTGAAGTCAGACGCGCTACAGTTATATCACCGAGCCCATATACTTTTACAACAGTGGAATGTTGAACATGAGACGACGAAGTGTTCCTTGCAAAATATTCTTTGGCATATTCTGTTTTTAAAAAATTGTTCAATTTTTATATGAATATGTCATGAAACGTAATTTAATACTTGCGGACCTTGACTTTTTTCTAATTGGTTGGTATCGTTGTTACGTTAAGCGGTCTCTGTTTAGCTACCGAAGACAAAATATCCTATTATTCACCATGCAAACTTGTTTTCACTTTAAACTGTTTGATGGAATGTTTTTAAGATTTGTGTCATATAAAACATATGTATAGGAACTTTTTTTCGATTATCATTAAACCCTTTCAAAATTCACACCGGAATCAATCAAATATAAAAGATGCTATTTTAAATATCTTTGAAATTTGAAATAAGTCACTTATTGTTCGAAAAATTGAATTAAAATGAATTGTAACAGCAAAAATTTACAATTTCGAATGACCCTGACGTGATTTGAACACGCAACCTTCTAATCTGGAGTCAAATGCGCTACCGTTGCGTCACTGAGCCCATATGCTTTTGCAAAAGTTGAATGTTGAACGTGAGATGTCGAAGCATTCCTTGCAAGATATACGTATGCATATTCCGTTCTTAAAAATGTGTTCAATTTTTATATGAATATGTCATGAAACGTATTTTGATATTTGAGGAAGTGACATTTTTTTATTTGGTTGGCATCGTTGTCACGTTAAGCCGACTGTTTAGCTACCGAAGACAAAATATCCTATTATCTATAATGCAAACTATTATATGGGCTAAAAAAATTGTTTTGCAGTCATCAAAACGCATACCCTTTAATTCTTTTTAATATACTAAGCCTTACTTAAATATAAAATTTTAACTTCCTACGTTAATGTTAACCCGTGCCGACAGAACCCCAAAGTTTATGGAAATAGACGTTTTTGAACAGATCTTAATATGTAGCTAGGTCATCGCAACTATGCATATCTTCGGTAAATATTGATTAAAAGACAAATCTAAGTAATGCCTTTAATTATTAAAAAATAAAGTTATATAGAATTATTCAGGATACTTTCATTTTAAGGTCTCTTTTTTACAGTCTGGATGCATCTTAATATGTTCTTTCACACAGCGTAATAAGAACTGTTTCGGTTCTTCTTCTGCGGTAATTCAACCATGGAAGTCTTGCATTAGCTTAACAGCTCTTTCAGCTGTGTCATTTACTGCTTTTAAGCTAAAATTCTTATTTTTAGCTTCCACAAAGGCTGCATTTTCTTCCCACGAAGATACGTTTTCTTGGAGGAAGCTGCTGTCAACTTTTAATTGCGAAAACAAATTTTTGCTCTTGATGGATAGGAAATCACTCAATGATTTCCCTAAAACAATAAGAAAAATTAGTATCACAAGAAAATTAACAGAATTTAAAATAGCAGATCAAACAAAACTCTCATCGTATAAAAATACAGACATCTCTTCCTTCGATGGAACATATATCTTCCCAAAATCATATTAACTTTCTCTTAGTAAGTTCGCTACAATATTCGCCTTGGTTTGTTTATAAACAATAGCATCAAAGAGTGATAATACGGCTATTTCCTCTGATAAATACCACTGGTGTTAATTGAACTTGCTCAGGGCCGCTTTGGAAATCAATTTGTCAACTGTTTCATACTCTTTTAACGTCTTTAGTATTAGATGCTGTCGTATCACAGCACATTATTTGTACTTTATTATTGAGGTTCCATTCTTTAAAGAAGAGCTGTACAGTTCTGGTACTGCAAGAAGTTGCTCCTTCTCTCCAAATGAAATAAGGATCGGCAGGCGTTCTTCTTTAGAACTTCTCACATCCAGGTCTGGTAACAATTTTCCATCGTAATGAACGGTTACTACTTCGGGTACGTTATACTGAAAATCGGATTTTATGGATTCCGCTCTAACCTTTCTCAATGACTCACCTCACCAACCAAGAAAATACTTTTTTTTACTGCTTCTCAGTTCCATTTAAATCTTCGAAATATAAAACTATGCGCGTTAATTACCCGACAAGCCGAGAGTAAAGCCCGGTTTATCAAGAGTCAGTGTATAAGCGCCGCACGAAGAGATTCAAGTCCAACATCTCGAATTCCTCTACCAGTATAGTGGTTAAGGTGTTTGCCTCTAGATCGGAAGGCTCCTGGTTCGAATCCGGGTCCGGGCATGCATGTTTGTAAGCGTATGGTGTAGAGACGGCTGGTGCACCTTAAATCTGTCGTGGCCAAAAGTCCTCACATTGGGATGGTGTGGAAGTTTGGAGAGTGGGGTGCCAGCTCAGGTGTTGCTTCGTCATCTGACCGTGGTTCAAAATTACGAGGTGTTATCATAGGATCTCTCCCTTAAGGGAATGATCCCGGACCGTCGCCAATAGCCCTTTATATTGCTCTAGTACGACGTTAATTAAAAATTACCGCTCCAACAGGAATTCACAACATAAAGCAACGCTGCGTGTTTATATTTTCCTAAGAAGCACATCAACTCTAACAGTCAGTCACGTGATCGGTTATTTGAACTAAATTCTGGTGATAGTACGTGGCGTATGACGCATTTGACTGCTCTGGAACCAGTATGCTAGGAAAACCCGCCTCAACTGACAGAGCAAGCACGGCACACACGCGGCACCTGCGACGCAACCTGAACGAACATGTTTCCATGCAAGTCGGCACGGGTTGTGCTCCAAATAAGGTAAACATTTACTTTCGAGTGTTTAGAGTGTTAGGGTCAAATGAACAAAACTAGAACCTATGGGTGTATTAGAAAATACAAACTTTGAAAAATAAGGAACACCCATATATATATATATAGTTGAAGCGCTTCCCTTTCAGATGTTTATTCAGGGTACCAAACACATGGAAATCGCAGGGCGACATTTCCGGGCTGTAGGCCGGATAGTCAAGCTGCTCCCACTTGAACTTGTCTAGTTCCGCGTATGTGACCTTGAAGACGTATGGACGCGCGTTATCATCGAGCAGAACCACACCCTTCGTGAGCAGCTCTGGTCTTTTGTTCTTGATGGACCTGCGTAGGCTTCGGAGTGTCTCACAGTACACATAGGAGTTAATGGTTCTTCTGTGCTCGAGGAATTCAACTAGTAGCGGACCTTGGACGTCGAAAAAGACGGTGAGCAACACCTTCCCTGCTGACGCCACGGCTTTGAACGTTTTAGGGGAAGTGACGACGCATGCCTCCACTGCATTCCTGTCCCGCTTTGTCTCTGTCTCGTAGTGATGGTACCAGCTCTCATCATCTGTGACGATCCGCTCCAGGAAAGCGGGGTCTTCATGATACCGAAACAGATGTTGAAGTGCTAGCCCCATACGCAGTTCCTTTTCCTGGTCGGTGATCTGCTCCGGAATCCACTGCGCGCACACCTTCCGATAACGCAACCTGTCGTGAACAATTGTCCACACTGTTCCAACGCTGACATCCACCTTCACATCCCAACATTCGCAATGTGACACGCCGATCACTTCTCGCTAGGTCGTCCACCTTGTCGATGAGATCGGCCGTGATGATTGTGTTCGCCTGGCCTGGTCTCGGGTCATCAACTAAACTCTCACGGCCTGCACGAAAACGGGCACTCCATTTTCTCACTGACTTGTCGGACACACAGTCTTCCCCCGTATACGGTCACCATCCGGCGATGAATAAAGGCCGGTTTAACACCTTCCGCTGTCAGAAATGGGATAACGCCTCGCTGCTCCTCAATCGATGAATTTTGCAATATGAACGCCATCCTGTCCTCACACGCACTGCCGCGTCAATTGGACTGTGCTCTTTATAAGAGCATCTGCTCTCTCCTGCGCATGCGGGCGCCCGCGCATGCTCCGATCCACGCCGGAGATTCCAATCGCATACCTAGATGTCTCGCTACATTCTCCCATAGCGGCATAGGCAAATATGTTAATGGTTACGGTGTTACGACGTTTCGTACCTTTTCATTTGAACACCCCTTGTAAGAACTATTTTTTCGATTATCATTAAACCCTTTCAAAATTCCACATCGGAATCAATCAAATATAAAATATACTATTTTAAATATCTTTCAAATTGGAAATCAGTCACTTATTGTTAGCTTAATTGCATTGAAATGAATTGTCTTAGCAAAAATTTAAAATTTAGAATGACCCGGACGTGATTTGAATACGCAATCTTATGATCTGATGTCAGACGCGCTACCGTTGCGCAACCGAGCCCGTATGCTGTTGCAACAGTTGAATGTCGAACGTGAGAAGACGAAGCGTTCCTTGCAAGATATATGTATGCATATTCTGTTTTATATGAATATATCGTGAAACGTTTCGTTGTCACGTTAAGCGGTCTGTTTAGCTACATAAGACATAATATCCTATTATCTACAATGGATCATTCCATGTGAAATCACCCGATTTTAATATTCGACCGTACCATCATGTCTAAGATATTTTTCAAAAATTTTTTATGAATAGATACCTATGAGATAATTTAAAGTTCATTTTTTCAGATTTTTCCATCAAAAATGGGGGGAATTTGGGAGAATTTTTAAAAATTTTTGATTTTTGCAAGCTTTGCCTATTGTACTTTTGGTATCATTTAACAAAGACTTTCCTATTTTACTTATTTTTCAACCAATTGGGCTGAATTTGGTATCAAATTAAAGCTAATACTTTTCTCTTTCAAAATAAGCTATAAAGTGATACTAAGGGTAATAGAGTGTTGCCACTGATCAGTTTAAATAATTTTTTTATTCTTTTCAGGCGGTAGATTCAATAGGCCATACCTCATAAACCACAAGTAACACGTGTATCGTACTTTTTTCCTAGAATGAGTAGATCCTGTACTTGTTGTGTTTTTTAAATAAAAAGGGTGTTTTTGTGGTTATGAAATAAAAAATAAACTTGTTTTGCAAAAATTGTATTTCAAAATCAACTTTTTAAATGTAAATTTAAAGTTTATTTGAGCCTAAAATAACTATTTTCTGCAGTTGTTTGTCAACCTTTTCATCTAATTTGTAAGTTCGTCTTGATACAGATGATGGTAAAGGAACTGGAACTTCTTGGACTATATTTTTTAGGACTCCCATCAGCAATCAGTTTTAGTTGGCAAAAATATGTCCGCGAAGGGCCTGGTGGATGTATGAATTGAACTTTTGAATCTCTTTCTTCTTCACACTTGTCTAGTACGTTCCCAATCCACAATTTATTGTCATAGATGATTGCATAAAACTTTTCAGGAATAATATTTACTACTTCTCTGGTTGTACTATCAACAGTGGCCGTAAAAATTTCTTCAAAAACCGAAAACTTCTTCAAAATGTTTCTTCTGTCTAATGGTTTGAAGAAATGATTCTCTCTAGTACCTGCTATTGGTAATGACTTTTCATATCTTTACTTCAGGAAATCTTCATTTGCTGTCACCTCTGCTGATGATGTGAAAAACATCCGAATCCCCTTTATGTTTTTGGAGGCAAATTCAAACAAATCATGTGCATTTAAAATCTGTTCCTCAACAGTTCTTTGAAGACTTGCTCTCGTTTCAAGGTGCTTTATTGTACCTCCTACTCCATCGCATGCATTTTTGCCATGACTAGAGGCAAATAAATGCCATTCAGCAGTCATGCCATAGTCTTCTTCGTTATGATATAAATTTATAAAGTTTTTGTAGTTCTTATACTGAGCTGAATTACCATAACTAAAATATATTACATCTTTTAAATGCGGTAGTTCTTTTCTCGGATACTGTAGAAGTGACTTCTGGAATGAAAAAAAAACCGTTGTAGTGTTATGATTAAGGGAGTCACACACACACTTAATTTAAACTTAAATTAAAGACATATGCTTTATTAGTGTGTGTGTGTGTTTGTGTGTGTGTGTGTGTGTTTGTGTGTGTGTGTGTGTGTTTGTGTGTGTGTGTGTGTGTGCTAATAATAAAGCATATGTCTTTAATTTAAGTTCATTGTTATATTTGTAATAGATTGCAAATGGGTGTAGTGTAACCTGCATGTTATGCCAATGGAAACCTCGAGCAGCATCTTGCAAGATGCAGGTGTAATTTTCTGCAAAGTCAGCTAAAATTATACAATATTCATCACCCAAACTGCTTTTATTTGCTTTAAGTATTCACTCTGTGATTTGGCTATAAAGTAATGTTTTATTAACTTTACGAATTTTGTGAAACTATTAAATCACCAAAATCATCCACTGATTTTACTAAAGTTTCGAGTAATGCTCGATCAGTTTGTAGCCACTGCTTAAATGTAACTGTTTCTCTAGTTTCAAAGTATTCTAACCCCAAAAGAAATTCTCGGAGGTCCAGTTCACTGGGACATTCAGGACAACGGTGAAGCATGCATTCCTCTGATTCCACGTTACACACCAATTTTAGCAGGAGTTCTTGATATGGCAGTTTAACATTCTGCAAACACACACGAAATGAATCCCTCGACTATTTACAGCTACACATTCTTGTGGACGTAATTCGTTAAACTTAAAACCTATCTTTCCTGTGGGATTCTTCTCCTTGAATGATAAGTAAACATCTTTTAAGTTATGCAACATTAATCTTTTTTCTATCAATTTTCTTTGACCATTTTTTGTTGGTAAAGAAATACAATCTTTTTTATTACGTGAAACTCTATTTATCTCGTCATCATAGTAAAAATCTCTTGCTTTCTGAATAACTTCATCACATAGAGTACGATTTTTTTCTTTTTTTACCTTTACATAAAATGCCTTCTTCATTCAATAACTTCTTAGCTTTTTTCACTAAGTACTCAGAGGTTTCAAAAAAGTTGACGGTTTGTAAGATACTCCATGACTCGGGAACTGTAGTCAATATCTAAATTTGATCATATGTTTTACTCTTTTAATTTATGCATTAGATTATCACAATCACTGTACTTCTGTTTGTTCTCTCTTTCTTTGTTTTTTGATGAAGATTAAATATTTAGAGTCGTTTTTGCCATATTTTGGAATCTATTTGCAATTCGCTCAGCTTTATTTCCCAAATAAATAGCTCTTTCATCAAGTTTTCATTTTCTGACTTTAAGGGAACATTCTGTTAATTCACAGCTTTCTTTTATCTTAGCAATGACGTAATTATTACTTAAATCTGGTTCATAATCACTGTCTGAAAGATTACTTACTTTGTAATTATCTTGAGGAATTGTTGAGAAAACTACTTTTCTACAAGAAATACATAATTTTGTACCTGGCACTAGTTCAACCCATTTTTTTTTTTTTTTGGAAAATGGCAGAGAAATAATTTTAAGACCTTTGTACACGTTGTTTTTGTGTTTAATAAATGGATCATAACATACCCTTTGTCGATCCTCAAACATTGAAAGAAAAACATGCACATGTTGACTGCATATATTTTCAAAATTCAGACATTTTATTCTTAGGATTAAAAGATCCCCTTCTTCTTCCACAAGTTCAGAACAACTTACAAATTCTTCTGGACTACATTCTACTTGAGTTGATGTAGTAGAGTTTTCTTTGAAGTATTGACCAACTGAACACATATTTCCCTTACATCTCAATCAAAAAACTTTTGAAATCAGAAATAAAAAAACATACCTTATTAAGCCATAAAAATGCTAGGAAATAATATATCCATCAAACACAACCTGCCTCATAGAAATCTAAAGCAAGACCGCACATGAATAAGGTGGGTATGGGAGATCGTTGGCAGGTGTATTTTTTATACAAACAAGTCTATTTATAAAATTTTTTTATCTTGCTTACTGTGTATTTTCCCCCTCCAGTTGAAGCAGGTGCATAATTTGACAATTAGGCAAGCTGTTCTAAATTGTTACTTTTTTCAATCAAAAGAAAGATTATTTTTGTTTTACTGAATCAGAAAGGGTTTCTGCATCATTCCTTTACAAAATTAAACTGTAGTTTTTAATTATGATTAATGCAGATAAATTTTTATTATTTTATAACCGCAGTTTTAACCATTCTCACAAATTTGTGAGTTATTTAAGTTAAAAAACCCCTCAAATTTATAGAAAACTGTTAATTCTGAAGTAAAATTGTTGCAAAAGAAGTTTATTTTTAATTTTATAACCACAAAAAACACCTTATTTTTACAACACATAAAGTACATGATCTGCTCATTCTAGAAAAAAAATATAATACATGTGTTAGTTATGGTTTATGAGGTATGACCTATTGAATCTACCGACTGAAAAAATATAAAAAATCGCTTAACCTGATGAGTGGCAACACTCTATTACCCTTAGTATAACTTTTATAGCTTATTTTGAAAGAGAAGAGTATTAGCTTTAATTTGATACCAATATCAGCCCAATTGGTTGAAAAACAAGTAAAATAGGAAGGTCTTTCTAAATTGATACCAAAATTACAATAGCCAAAACCATGCAAAAATTAAGATTTCAAAAATTTCCCCCAAATTCAATTTTTGAAGAAAAAATTAATTTGATATTATCTCATAGGTATCTATTCATAAAAGTTTTTTAAATATCTGAGATATGATGGTACAAAACCCTGGGTGAATTGACATGAAATGACCCCAGTGCAAACTTGTTTTCACTTGTAACTGTATTGACGGAATGATTTTAAAATTTTGTGTTACATGATATATATAGGATTTAACTTATCGATAATAATAAAAAACCATTTAAAAATTCACAGCGGAATCAATCAAATATAAAATATACGATTTTAAATATCTTTCAAATTTGAAATCAGTCACTTATTTTTAGTATAATTGCATTGAAATGAACTGTCTCGAGACGAGCTACCATTGCAACATCAAGCTCATATACGTTTGCAAAAGTGGAATCTTGAACATGAGAAGACGAAGTGTTCCTTGCAAAATATTCTTATGCACATTCAGTATTTAAAAATGTGTTCAATATTTATTTGAAAATGTCATGAAACATTATTTATATTTAAGGATGTCCTTTGAACCAATGGGTTGGTAACATTGCCACTTTGAAAGGTTTGTTTTTTATACAGAAGATTAAATATCCAATTATCTACAGCGCAATCTTGTATTCACATGTAATTTTATTCAAGGGATGATTTTAAATTTTGTGCTATGTAATAGGTTTTAACACCTCGATTATATTGTGTATGTGAAGACCCTTTTAAAATTTACATTGGAAACAATCAAATATAAAAGATACTATTTTAAATATCTTCAATTTTGAATATAGTTACGTATTGTTAGTATAACTATAGTGAAATGAATTGTCTCAGCCAAAATTACAAATTTTGAATGACCCTCCTGACGTGGTTTGAACACGCAGCCTTCTGATGTGGAGTCTGACGCGCTACCGTTGATCCACCGAGCCCATATTAGGGGTATCAATAATCGTCCCGTTAAACCGGTAAGTCGGTTTTTTTTTTTTGCTAAGGTTAACAGGTTCTTTTCAGTAATTTCTTGGCACGATTATAACCGCGGTTGTTATTTTAAAAACTAATAACCGGAAGAAAAATAACCGTCCCCAAAATGGTCCTTTTTTCATAACTTATTTTTCAAGATCAACATATTTTATATCTCTTTCAACCATTCCCGTGACATAGCTTGTTCTCATTCTCTGACTTTGCATTGTTTAGTCTATGCGGGTTGAGCTATAAACAAAGAGGTGAGCGATGATCTAAAGTAATTTATACCAAACAACGTTTAATTACGATGTAAAATTCAACAGGAGATGCTTAACACATATCTTTACAGGAGCCGAGTTTGAATCTGGGAGTGAATATTTAACTGGTAGTCTAGTTGGTCCCTCTTATTTCATGTATTAAGGCCTCACTGGAAAAAATTACCCCTATTCATGATATTTCTAAAATCGTTCTAATCGTTCAAAACTTCTTTTATCCAACCCTCTTTTGTGCAAAGCGTCTCTTTCTAAACCCAGATTCAAAAAAACTTTATATGTCTTCCACAATTGCTATAGTCAAGCAGTTTCCCAAGTCAGCAAATAGTTAACGCACTGCCTGAATCAATTAGGGAAAAAATTCGCCTCCTTCAGCAATACCAGAGTTACGATTCAACAAACTCAGACCTTCTTTGGGCAAAAATTTGACAAAATCCATTTTTCCAAAATCGCAGGGTGTAGATGCTTACTTTCCCAATGAGCTCAAACTATATTTGCAGCAGCCTCTCTGTCAAGGGATAATAGTCTATCATAATTTTGGGTTCAAAGAAAGACATGTTCGCCTGCATTAGCATTGCTAGCTTTTAACTATTTGACAGTTGTTGGAACTTCAGTGCTACCTGAAAGGTTAGTATCTGCTCCAAATTCTGTGGTTTCGGATGACAGAATTCGATAAACTAACCTGCATATAACTGAGCGAGTAATTTTAAGCAGAGTAAATAAAAAGTATGGGGTTGAATAGATAAAACAATATTAACAAGGTAACTAATGTTTTAATTATTTTATTAGTTTGTGTACCTTCATTTTGAAACAATTACGTTTTGGTTTATTTTAGAATTAATGTGAAATTTTGTAACAGTTGTGTTGTGATAAATAACAACAGTTAATGACGTTTAGCATTTTTTATATACAACTAAATAGAAACAGCTTGAAGTTTTCGAAAATCGGATCGTTTTTTCCGGTTATTTTAAAAAACGTTTTTTTTTTTTTTTTACTCGGTTAAACCGGGGCAGTTATAATCGGACGAAAAAAAAACCCGGTTTACCGAAATCGGTTATTTTCTGAGAGTTGACATCCCTAGCCCATATACTTTTGTAACAGTTGAATGTTGAACGTTAGAATACGAAGCATTTCTTGCAACCTATTCGTACGCATATTCTGTTTCTAAAAACGTGTTCAATTTTGATATAAATATGTCGTGAAACTTAATTTGATGTATGAGGACCTTGCCTTTTTTCCACTTGCAACAGCGGAATATTGAACATGAGAAGACAAAGTGTTCTTTGTAAAATATTCGTATGTATATTCAGTTTTTAAAAATTTGTTTAATTTTTATTTCAAAATGTCATGAAACGTTATTTATAGTTGTGGATATTGTCCTTATATCCAATGGGTTGTTATCGGTGCCACTTTGAAAGGTTTGTTTTTTGTACAGAAGATTAAATATACCATTATCTACAATGTAATTTTGTATTCACCTGTAATTATATTCAGGGGATGTATTTAAATTATGTGTTTCATAATAGGATTTAACACCTCTATTACCCTTGAAGACCTTTTCAAAATTAACATTGTGTGTGTGTGTGTGTGTGTAATCAATCAAATGTTTAAGATACTATTTTAAATATCTTTCAAATTTGAAATAATTTACTTATTGTTAGTATTACTGAACTAAAATGAATTGCCTTACAAAATTCAAAATTTTTGAATGACCCGTACGTGATTTGAACACGCAACGTTCTGACCTTGAGTCAGACGCGCTACCGTTGCGCCACCGATCCCATGTACATTTAAAACACTGGATTATTGAACATGAGAAGACGAAGTATTCATTGCAAATTATTCTTATGCATATTCAATTTTTAAAAATGTGTTCAGTTTTTATTTGAAAATGTTATGAAAACAATTTGATATTTGAGGACATTGCCCTTTTTTCCAATTGGTTGGTATCGTTACCGCGTTTAAATGTCTGTTTTTGCTATAGAAGATTAAATATCGTATTATCTACAATGCAATTTTGTATTCATACGTAACTATATTCAAGTGATGATTTTAAAATTTTGTGGGTACATAATATGATTTAACATCTTGGTTATCCTGAAAACCCTTTCAAATTTCACATTGTGTGTGAAATCAATCAAATATAAAAGATACTATTTTAAATCTCAACCAAATTTGAAATCCGTCACTTATTGTTAGTATAACTATAGTCAAATGAATTGTCTCAGACAAAATTAAAATTTTTTATTGACCCGGACTGGATAAGAATCTGCAACCTTTTGATCTGGAGTCAGACACGCTACCGTTGCACCACCTAACCCACATACGTTTGCAAGAGTGGAATGTTCAACATGAGAAGACGAAGTATTTGTTGCAAAATATTCGTATCCTTTTTCAGTTTTTAAAAATTTGTTCAATTTTTATTTGTCGTGAAACGTAATTTGATATTTGAGGTCATTGTCTTTTTTTCTTATTTGTTGGTATAGTTCTTGTGGATTTTGTTCTTCGGTATTTCATCATGGTTAATACGGACCTCCTCTATATAAATTTATTCTATTTAAGACATTATTGATTTTCTGCCGAACTGTTGCAGCTAGTGCATAAATATGTTTGACGCGTATGTACTGCATCTCCCAATAAACTTAGATTGTGTAATAGTTGTGGTTATGCTCTTTGTTGAAGAATTATTTTGTGCCGTCGTCATGATCGGAATTCTTATTTATTGATTTCCTGCCAGTCCTCATAAATAAAGCTATTTACTTTTCTTAAGCTACTGTTACTTTTTTCCACGGACACGATTGGTCGAAATATACTCGCCAATATTATTGGTAGAAGAGCGTGCTTTTCTCAATTTTAAAGAAAATTAAATATGTTGTTTGGGAAAATGGCTAGCACGGATAGTTTAAAATTTTAATTATCGCAAAGTTGAATAAAGAAAACTTTAGAAATTGAAAGTTCACGACATGAAAATGTATTTGCTCTGCCGAGGACTGTTTTGTTTTGTTGAAGGTACAGAATCGGAACTTGCAGCTCTGCAGAACTGGAGCTCAACCAAACAAGGTGCGAATCTACCCCATGCGGAAAACCAAGAAATTGTCCATAATAGGCATTTGTGATGTATTCGACCCGACAAACGGAGCGAGAATTGCAGCTTTAAGGAGAGCATTTATGAACATTAAATTTTCACCACCTGCAACTATGACTATGTACGTCGGACGTTTGTCCAGAACTGTAAAAGATTTGGAACTTGCCGGGAAGACGATTTCAGAGGATGAAACAGCGTATGAATTATATCAACTTCCTGAAAACTGATTATGTAAAGATGCAGTTGTACCAGTTGCCCGATAAAATTTTCACATCACAAGCAGTGCGACAAGCTCTACTCGCCGAATACGACAGACTGCAGCATAAAGATTCAAGTCGAAATGAAGCAAGAGCGTTTACGTTACACAGACGAAATGAACATACTGAAAAACGTCAGAGTCCAATTTTTAAACTGAAGATAGAAATGAGAACCTGCCATGGATGTGGTTATGTCGGACATCATATGAAGAATTGCTGGCACTCCAGGAGTACGACCGTAAAGATAAAAAGATTCGAGAAAGACAACAAGAGTGCCTTAATTTCGGAACTAAAGAATTCGGACTGGGTCCTAGATACAGCCGCTACAGATAATTTTTGTAATAATATAAGTAATTCAAGGATTTTCAACCTTTCACTAATATTGATGGAAGATTATTGTGGGGTTGGGGGGAAATATTAACTTGAGCATTAAAAATGAGAAAGGTAATGTTGACCTCTTACTTAAAAATGTATGTTTTGCTTCTGGTATGAGTAGAAATTTGATTTCAGGTGGATTAATTGATGCTTCTGGTTATAGTGCTTTTTTGAAAAATGGTAAAATAGTTATAAGAAATCCTAAAATTGAAATTTTCTTAACACTGTCCCACTACATGATACATTTTACATTTTAAAAGCATAGGTGTTAAAAGAAAGTGAAATAGAAGCACATGTTCTTAATCAAAATGATATGGCTTGGCATGCTAGAGTCGGACACTTAAATGCTGAAACTTTGCATGAGTTTTCTAAATCCGGAAAATGTATTTGGTCTAGAAAAACTAAAGGGAAGTATAGGAAATTGTGTGAGATTTGTAACCTCAGTAAGGCTACAAATGCTGCTTTTAAAGGTCAAACATTTATAGTTCTGAAATACTTGAACTGGTACATATGGATTTGTGGGGGCCTGCTCCAGTTGATTCACTTGGAAACTCCCGCTCCATATTTATCATAATTGATGATTTTTCTAGATATGCAGTGGTTTATATATATTTTCTGAAAAATAAGAATGAAACTTTTGAATATTTTAAACTGTATCAAGCCGAATAATAAAGGCAACTAAGTAAAAAGATAATGCTAATCAGATCTGATAACGGAATGGAGTTCAGTACTCATTACTTTATAACATATCTAAACTCCTAAAGCATAAAATACGAGCGTACAAATACTACTTGCACTATCCAGTATGGAATCTGAGTTTATTGCCATATCAAAAACCGTGAAAGAACTTTTATGGTTGACAAGAGTAATCAATGATTGTTCTATTTCAGATTAGGTTGTTGAAACACCTAAAATACAGGGTGATTCTTGATAGATGAGCAAAACTTTAAGAGGTAGTAGTACACATCCAAACAAACAACTTTCATCATAGAATGCATGGTCGCAAACAAAACGTAAAGGTGCTGGCGCATTTGAAAACTTCTTCCTTGCAAATGTCAAAGCTCTATTTTTGCTGCGAGTTATTGGTTGAAAAACGACAGTAATAGCATGCAAATGTGATATGGGCAAAAAGTACTCGCATGCAAATTTTCGCCTCGATTAATACATAAATGCTGCTGATCCTAGTATGCAACTGTTAATCGCGGTAGGAACATATCGGAAGATGTTACCCTTCACTAATAGGGAAAAGACTGATATGCATTTTATCTACAGACTTGCTTATGGAAATGGCTCAGAGGCTCAACGATTGTACGGAGAGAGGTTTCCCAACAGGCAGATACCCGATCGTAAAACATTTGAGTGCTTGCACCAACAGTTGTACGAGACGGGATCCTTTCTCGCTTCCCGGTCGAATGCAGGTCGTGCGAAGACGGACAGAACTTAAGTCGTGTAAGAAGCCATTATGGATATGGTGGATGATCAGCCACGTACAAGTACCCGAGCAGTGGCTAGGCAGTTACGTGTATCACAATCCACGACATGGCGAGTACTGAAGGCTGAACGTTTGCATACTTACCATGTTCAATGAGTTCAGGAACTGACTCAAAACGATTATCCTCGTCGTGTGGAATTCGCTCGCTGGTTTCCTGCAGAAGAGCGCAGTAAATTCAAATTTTGTGGCAACCGCTTTTCACGGATGAATGTACATTTACATGTGAAGGTGCCACATTAAACATGTTTGGGCGGATGTAAATCCACATGTCACTTATTCACATGCTCATCAGAGGCGCTTTTCTATCAATGTTTGTGCAGGAATAATCGGAGACCACCTACTCGGACCTTATCTTCTGCCAGAACGCCTTGACGGGAAAAAATACCTCACGTTTCTGCAACAGGTGCTGCCAGACATGTTGAAGGACGTTCCCACACACATCCAGAATGCAATGTGGCTCCAGCAAAATGGAGCACCAGACCATTATGCACAAGAGGTGCGAAACTATCTGGATTTAACTTTTTCCGAA
Source organism: Metellina segmentata (assembly GCA_947359465.1). Classification (NCBI taxonomy): domain Eukaryota; kingdom Metazoa; phylum Arthropoda; class Arachnida; order Araneae; family Tetragnathidae; genus Metellina; species Metellina segmentata. The sequence goes on from OX375872.1 coordinate 34,533,852, forward strand.
CCGATGGATTGTGCGAGGTGGTCCTATAGCTTGGCCACCACGCTCGCCAGATCTTTCATGTAATGATTTCTTTTTGTGGGGACAGCTAAAGGCTCTTGTGTATGAGACCCCCGTTGATATGCAGAAGATCTCGTCCCCAGACTTTCGGACGCTGCAGGGAAAGTACGCGATATGCTTGGCATTTTTCAAAAATTTCACCATTCCTATCTTCGCCGTTGTATCTCATGCATAGCCACTGCCGGTCACTGTTTTGAGCACGTATTGTAATCACATATAATTAAACTTGCTTTTGTCGCTTATTCTCTCTTTGTGGGTTCATGTCTCTTATAACAACAACACCTTCAGCGCACTCTAGCACCTTTGCGTTTTAATTTCGACCATGCATTCTTTTGCCCATCTTTTAAGAATCACCCTGTATTTTGTGAAAGTCAGAGTGATACATTTTTTGCTTCTAATGACGTGGAAAATCGAAGAACGCAACATATCGACATGCGTTATAAATTGGTACAAGAATATTTTGCTTCAAATTTATTTAAACTTTTTTTTATATCTCTGGAAAAGAAATGTGACAGATTTATTAACTAAACCTCTCACTTTAGATAAATTGGAACTTTATTGTAATTGGTTATTTGGATAAAATAATCCCAAAGAAAGGCAGGATTTGCTGGGAATTTTGTTCTTCGGTACTTTATCATGGTTAATACGGACCTGCTCTACATAAATTTATTATATTTATAACGCCATAGAATTTCTGCCGAACTGTTGTAGCTAGTGTATAAATATGTTTGATGTGTATGTACTGTATCACCAAACAAATTTCGATTGTGTAAGAGTTGTCGTTATGCTCTTCGTTGAACAATTGTGTCGTGCTCTCGACATGATCGGAATTATTATTTGCTAACCACTGCGTGGCTAACACGGTGTTGCCCGTGTTGTACTTTGTGGGGGTTAAGTGTGTACATTAGGAACGTTTGCCAACTATCGCTGTATAAATATGTTTGACGTGTAACTACTGTATCACCCAACAAAACCCGACTGTGTAATAGTTGTCGTTATGCTCTTCGTTGAACAATTGTGTTATGCCGTCGTCATGATCAGAATTATTATTTACTAGCCACTACGTGACTAGCACGGTGTTGCCCGTGTTGTACTTTGTGGGGGTTTATGCTCTTCGTTGAACAATTGTGTTATGCCGTCGTCATGATCGGAATTATTATTTACTAGCCACTGCGTGGCTAGCACGGCGTTGCCCGTGCTGTACTTGGTGGGGGTTAGGTGTGTACATTATGAACGTTTGCCAACCACCGATGTACAAATATGTTTGACGTGTAAGTACAGTATCACCCAACAAACTTCGATTTTGTAATAGCAGTCGTTATGCTCTTTGTTGAACAATTGTGTTGTGCCGTCGTCATGATCGGAATTATTTTTTACTAGACACTGCTGCGTGGCTAGCACGACGTTTCCCGTGCTGTACTTTTTGGGGGTTAGGTGTGTACATTATGAACGTTTGCCAACCACCGGTGTTTGCTACGCATTCCCATTTGGTTTTCTTCGCAAACCAACACCACGAACAACGCCGTGATGGCCTCGTCATTGTGAAAAGCGGCCAAATTGGAATTGATAAGAGATCTAATCGTTGTGACGTCACAATCTCTTGGAGAGTGGGGTGCCAGCTCAGGTGTTATCTTATCATCTAACCGTGGTTCAAAATTACGCGGTGTAGTCACGGTATCTTTCCTTAGGTAATTGATCCCGGACAGTAGTCAACAGGTCGTTGTGTTGCTCGAGAACGTTAATTAAAAATTACCCAATTTCATCGGATATTTTCCTTAGGGGATTGATCCCGGACGGTAGTCAATAGCACGTTATGTTACTGTAGCACAAAGTTAATAACAAATTACCAATTACCTCGGATCTTTCTCAAAGGGTATCGATCCCGGACCGTCGTCAATTGCCCGTTGTGTTCCTCTAGTACGACTTTAACTAAAAATTACCAGTTACCCGCACCGTCGTGAATGGGATGATGTGGATTGATCCCTGATCGTAGTCAATAGCCCGTTGTGTTACTCGAGTACGTTAATTAAAAATTACCGAATTACCTCCAATATTTTCCCAAGGGGATTGATCCCGGACGGTCGTCAAAAGCACGTTGCGTTGCTCTAGTAAGACGTTAATAAACAATTACAAATACCTTGGCTCTTTCTGTTAGGGGATTGATTCCGGACCGTCATCAATAGTTGTGTTGTTTTTGTACGATGTTAATTAAAAATTACCTTGATTATTTCAATTGAGGGATTGATCTCCGACCGTCGTCAATAGCACGTTGTGTTGTTTCAGTACACCGTTAATTAAAATTTACCTCGGATATCTTAATTACGGAATTGATTCCAGACCCTCGTCAATAGCCTATTATGTTGCTCTAGTATGACGTTAGTTAAAAATTACCAATTTAAATTTTCCGCAGATTTCAAAATTCGTAGCAATTTTTAATAAAAAATCGCAGAAATTCTGTTGATTCTTGTATTATTTCTAAAATCCATCTAATACACATGCATCTTTTACACATTTTACGGCAATGCCAAACAATTCTCTATTTTCTAAAAATTAAGAGTTTAAGTTTTCGAAAAAGGCAGTTGAGAAAATTGAATGGTGAAAGAGGAGTAAGAAAACATGCCTTTTCACTTAAAACATGAGTCTCATATTTTTTAAATTTTACAACTTAATTGTGTATCTTATTTTTAACACAATGAAATGTGTTGGTTTGGGCAACGCAGTAACTTTTAACCCCAAATTACTCAAATAGGGAGATGGAAAAATTAAAAATATTTTTAAATGTTGACGTCATTTTCAATTATAAATAAAATAGGTAAAGAGACCAAAATTAAACGTTTTTTTTTTGTTTTCTTGAGTACAAAGTAAATTATTTTACTTCTTATCTGAATTTTTAAAATTAGCAATGTTTGTAGATGTCAGATGTTACTTTAGAAACAATTAAATTCAATGAAATAAGTCTGTCCCATGTGTGACAGGAAAACAATTTTTAAAAATGTTCATTTAGTACTTGATTACTTCCCCCACCCCCCGAGAGAGTACACCTCTACACTTATTAAAAATAACCATATCTGGCAAGAACTTTAAGTGATATCTATTTATAAAAAGTAAAAAGGATCTAACTCTCTCAAACACACCACATACAGTTGAACGTGGGAGAAACACTGTTTAATGAGACCGAGTCCTACGACTTTCAACAATTGTCCTTGTGCCTTGTTGATGCTCACAACGAAACTAAAACGAACCGGGAACTGAATTTTTAAATATTGGAATGGGATTTAAGGGATGTTTGGTATTCTAGGAATGAATACGTCTTCGCCTGCGGCATGTCCAGTCATGATGGTGACTTCAATAATATTTGGCATGAGTTTCTTGACAGTCTCGTGCCATGGCAGAGTGAAGGTGGATTCAGATTTTTGAGAATCATAATCGGTGCTCCAATCTTTAGCTCCAATATGTGCGAGAGTACTCCAGATGGTTGCAATGTGTTCTAAAACTCTGTCGTGTAGTTCAAGGCCTCATCTGTGTCACGCATAATGTCTATAGATTTATAATTTGAACACTACCGGGCAATTCTCACAAGAGTTGCTTTTTGATGACATTGACATCTTCATTTCTTGGGGAAAGAATTGCCCTTTGGCACAGCCATTCATGATCAGTGCTTTGCTACAATAGCAATATATTGATCTTCCGAGGGGGTCTTAACCTTTGGGCAGCGGGCCACAGGTCTTCGGACAACTGTTTGGCTTATTTGTAATTGTTTGCATAATCATGAAATGACGGAATGAACGCCAAAGAAAACAGCATCATCAGTGATTGATTGCCTTGCTTCAAAGCGTCCCACAGAACGCCAGCGCTTACTATCTGCTATTCTACTACTGGAAGACATAGAAACACGTACATCTTGAAAAGTAATCGTACGAAAAATCTAAACACTTTTTACAGCACTTACATGCGAATCCTCTAACCCTTCACAATGCTGGCTTCTTATACACTACTCTGTTTTTTTTTTCTTCATATTTCTCGACACGAATCCGTGATTGGCTGTTACATAACACATGTGCATAGTTCCACTTTCCTCTGCAGCAAATTGCAGCCTCTCAAATTGCATTAGTCTGAACTGCATGCAGTGCGTATCGCAGCGCGTAAAAGTAGCCTCGCGATAGGACTTAGAGTAGTGACGTGGGGTTTGTATAAAGTCGGTGTTGATCTAACTACACTAAAGCGACAACACAGTAAAATGATGGCAATGTTGTGCCAAATGTTCCTCACATTTTCGTGAGGCAAAATGTAGCAGTGCCGCCTAAAGGGAGAAGCTAAAACAAACACAAGCATGAAACAGCATTTTTTAGCAGCAGTATAACGAAACATTGTGGGCAGTAAAAAAGGCCATTATAGCGAAATGCCGTAATTTTGTTGATCTTTTATGCAATTTTTTGTTTGTTTCTGTGTTTGGGTGTCTTTTGGAAAGCATAGAAAATTTAAGTTTGATAATTTATGCAACGTTTAAATTTACAAAAGCGAAAACTTTAACTTTTGGTTGGGTAATGGTAATGGTAATTTTAGTTAACGTCGTACTAGAGAAACACAGCGGGCTATTGACGACGGTCCGGGATCAGTCCCTTGAGGGAAAGATCCGAGGACAACACCTCGTAATTTTGAACCACGGTCAGATGACGAAGCAACACCTGAGCTGGCACCCCACTCTCCAAACATCCACGCCAACCCAACGTGAGGACTTTCGGCCACGACAGATTTAAGGTGCACCAGCCGCCTCTACACCATACGCTTACAAACATCCATGCCCGTGCCCGGATTCGAACCAGGAACCATCCGATCTAGAGGCTAACACCTTAACCACTATACCGGTTGGTCGGCATAACTTTTGGTTGGGATATCTCTTTGAAAGTTTGACGATTTCTGTGTACTTTAGTTTTCGTATAGCAAGATTTCCATCATTCATCAACGCATCTCTCAAATGCGCATACTGTTCCACTACCAGAGTCCTCTGATTCAGTCGTATGTACAACACCCTTTCTGATTCAATCTTGGAATACATGTCGACAGTAAATTGATGGAACAGATCTTTGCTTCTCAGTAAAACGTTGAAATTCGAAGAACGCATCATTAGCCTGTGAGCGTAGAACTACATAGAAGAAATGTCCTTAGTTTGCATAAATGATCCAAATCCAAGATTGGCGGTTTTGCAGTAAAGACCATTTGAAGACTGTTATAGCGAAATAATGTTTATTACAAAAATGTTTTTTTTTTTTTTTTTTTTTATGACCCGGATGTGATTTGAACACGCAACCTTCTTATCTGGAGTCAGACGCGCTACCGAACCCACATAGCTTTGTAACAATGGAATGGTGAAGATGAGAAGACGAAGTATTCCTTGCCACGTGACACGCACACTATCGCCTACGTCACTTCGCTCTGGAGGGGGACAAAAACTTTATGAGTATACCTAGCTAACAGTTCGCATTTGGGGACCGTGTCTTAAACTATTCCTGTTTTCAGCATCTGGAAACTATACACACACATATGTTGTATATGCTAATATATATATATATATATATATATATATATATATATATATATATATATATATATATATATATATATATATATATATATATATATATAAACATAAACGCTATGGGGCCCTTGAATTGCATGGTCATTGTTCCATTTATTAGTTTGTAAACTATTCTTTTCGTATGGCTGTATTTAGGTAGCCATTTAAAGTATTTTGTAATTCTAATGGGCTTTTGAATTAAGAGACCCTGGGCTCACCAATAATTTTACAATTTGATGCTCTTTCTTTCTTTCTATTCAGGTGGCCATTTGACGTATTTTGTAACGCTACTGGGGTTTTCAACTGTGGGACCCTGGGCCCATCTATTAGTTTTCAAAATAATGTTCACCCATGATTTTATTCCGCTAATCTTTTGATGTATTTTGTAATGCTAAATATGCGAGCCATTGAATTGTGGGGCCATGGGTTCATCGATTAGTTTACAAATTAATGTTCTCCTTTGATTCAGGTAGCCATTTTATATATTTTGTAACCGTATGGGACCCTTGAATTACTTGGCCATGGGCCCCATGAAATATAGTTTGCAAATTAGTGATTATATTCAGGTAGCCATTTGATGTATTTTGCAATTCAACCTGGCCCTTGAGTTGCATGATCCTGGGCCCCATCAATAAGTTTACAAATCAATATCCTTTTGTGATTCTATTCGGGTAGCCACATGATGTATCGTATAACCTTATGGGGCCTTTGAATTGAGTTACCATGGGTCCATATATTAGTTTGAAATTTAATGTTCTCCCGTGTTTCTATTCAGGCGACAATTTGATGGATTTTGTCTGTTGCAGGAAGAACACTTCCTGTGCCTGTGTCATGTTTGGTGTGTGGTGATAAATCCTACGGCAAACATTATGGCGTTTTCTGCTGCGACGGGTGTAGCTGTTTCTTCAAGCGAAGCATTAGAAGGGGTATTGTTTATAGTTGTATAGGTGAGTTTTCATGTTCGTGGCACTTACAGATTCAATAAGCAAATATCGGTTCATTAAATAATTGTAATGGACCTTTGTTCGTAACATTTCACCCCAAACCTTGTACGGTTGGTTGAGTTTCATGGCATAAAGGCCATACTTGGCAAAGCTTCTTCTTAATTGGGGGAGCAGTGCTTCCACACCACTGGACATTACGGATATAGGGAAAGCCCCAAGGAGTTATTTTGCAGAAATCCGGAAGAACATATCCAGGAATCGCTCTAGATAGCAGAGATTCTTCTCTGTCTTCTTGTACTATTAGTGGTAAGTGCCTTTCAGGTTAACCCTCCAAGCGGTTTTGAAGGGATTTTTTGTCCGTCAAGGCATGGCCAATTTTCTAATAACGAGATATCTCATCCATCGAGATCTGGTCAGTTTTGATAAATACTAGATTCCTAGTTGAGACAAAGGAGGGAACGACAATCCAAGTATGAAAAACAAATTTCCCATGCCAAGAACTGGTGACAATTTGGAACATGCGTCAGAGGCTGTTCACTACAGGGAAGCTTTTCTCGCAAAGATAAACCACCAGGAGAATTAACCTTACATGGACACTAACTGGTATCTTTATCCGGAGATAGGTAAAGCTCTTTGTCTATCTAATTGTTCTAAAATTTTATATCCTGGCTAAGGATTAAACTTCCTGGACTTGAGAGTTGCAATATCTGCATAAGCGTCCGCCACACAGATCTACCCTAGCGGTGTATAGCTTGAAGACACTTCGTGTGAAGCTTGATCGTGCCTCTTAAACTCTGTTGAAAACGCCCTTAACGGTTTTCGATGTACTCAAGCACTCAAACTGCATAATTTCATCTGTCACATCAGTGGATTTTAAACTACATTCTACTTTTGAAAGTTGATGAGATGTTTTTAATACATTTTTTTTCTCATACTTTTGTTACACGTTGTTTACTTTAATGTTTCAACATGCTTTTGATGTTGTGCTGGTTGTTAATGTGATACTTTAAAATACATTTATCTTGAATTTTATTTTGACTTGCTTTTGGGACAGCTTATCAATTTTTGAATTTTGCGCCATGAAACCCAAAATCATCCATGCTCATCGAACCAGACCAGTCAATGTCTGATCTGTCCTTGTGTTCACATTTTATAAAAAGCTTTAACCTTCCTGGTGTTTATCTCAATGAAGTATCTCGTTATCAGTTAAACTGACCAGAACTTTATGGACGAGATATCTCGTCATTAGCAAAATTTATCAGATCTTGAAGTGCAAGATATCTCTTCAAAATCACTTGGATGGTCTTATTAGTGAAACTAGGTACTAAATTCGGCTTGAATAACATGTACACCAGTTTAATTGGAAATCAGATAATTAAGGTTCTAGTTTATTACCTCCATCTACCACACACATTCGCCTATAGCAAAATAAAATGAAGGTATCCACTAGTCGATATAATTGAAATAAACGAGCCTGTTCTACCACCCTGACTTTGTGTCGATAACAGATCAAGTGACAGGCAGACAGTACCTTGCTTGAAGTGAACTCTTCCAAAGCCATCTGTCTTTTCATCATAGGCGCATTACAACCACTGACTTTTTAATTCTCGTATAACCTAGAGTTACACACTTCTCACTAATATTTGTGTTTTCCTTGTAGCTGGAACAGGAAATTGTGTTGTCGACAAGGCACGAAGGAACTGGTGTCCTTTTTGCCGTCTGCAAAAGTGCTTCAGAGTGAGCATGAATAGAAATGGTGCGTATGTGTCAGTTTTTCGGAAAAATACACTGCTGGCCATCGGAAATGCAACACCATGAAGACAAGATATAATAAAACGGTATTCCTTATACGAAAGTTATAAAACACAAGATTGAAACGATTGAAATTACAGCTACGTTCAACTTGCAAAGAAATCAGTATTTTTTTAAACCGCCATAGGCAACAATAATTGTTGCTACACGTCTCGGCATTGGAAGGAAGGCTTCAGATGTGTGTTTGGGGTATGTTAGTTCATGCTGCTACCACACTTTGTCGAAGTTCTTGCGCAAAAGACACCCATCCTCTCTTTCGGTGGTGTGACGAGCCTGCTGAAAATCGTTCACGTCGGTTCGTCCCTTCTGCATGTAACGGCCAATTCCATATTCCCATCCCTGAAGCGTGATTTCGCCCAACACGAGCATCAATTTCTCTGTAACCGCAGTCTCGTTAAGCCATAATTCCTCCTCTGTCGTACTCAGAAATGTGCGCGTATGACTGTTGTATTTTTTTAACGAGGCTTAATCTTCCTATACATAGGAACAGCTAGGAAACACAATACCAATACTACACGCAGAGGGGGGTGGGGTATTGGCGTACATGATTTGCATTTACGCTGCAGTGCTAATCATTGTCATATCCTTCCACGTTCTTTTAAATTTCAGGACTATTAGATGCTTCCTTCATGGTGCTCAATTTTCGATAGCCAGTCATGCATTTTTAGAAAGTAACAAAATTTTCATTCATTCTCATTAAACACCAGAAGCGTAGCTGAGTACGTAATTCAGTTGAAGTAAAAGATCAGAAAAGTAGCTGAAGTGGCATTTCACAAAAATTGATTAAAAAGTTTAGTGATTTTTCTTGAAAAAATGTTTTATAACTTTAACCCTCCTGGTGGTAATCTCAACGACGCATTTCGTATTTAGCAAAACTGATCAGATTCCGATGGACGATATATCTCTTCAATAGGAAAACCTGACCTGATCTTTACCTCTTCAACATCTAAGAACAGCGATATCTTCATCATTCAAAATTAAATCGCCAATCTTGATGAACGAGATATCTTGTCATAAGCAAAATTGGTCAGATCTTGATGGAAGAGAAATCTCGTCATTAGCAAAATTGGTCAGATCTTGATGGAAGAGAAATCTCGTCATTAGCAAAATTGGTCAGATCTTGATGGAAGAGATATCTCGTCATTAGGAAACATTGATCAGTTCTTGATTGAAGAGATATCTTGTCATTAGCAAATATTGGTCATATCTTGATGAACGAGATGCTTCTCTCGTCGAAACCACTTGGAAGGTTAAACTCTACCTTATCCATGTCGCTGAAGTATTTTCTAGTTCTAAGAGTAAGAAGTGAATTCTTTCATACATTGCTCTTTAGAATGAGTTTAAAAGTCAATTATTCCTTTCCTGTTGTCTCCTGTAATTGTATTACTATTGAGAAATGAAAGAAGAGATAAAGCTAGATTACCTTCTTACAAACCTGAAGATCAATCAGAAAACAAGACAAGCGGCTCCTAATCTCACTTTGGTCCTGGTCACCAATTGACAAGAGTTTTAATGAAACTCTGACTTTTGGTAGTGTTTATGCATGGGCAATAAAACATTGTAATCAAGAATTTATGTGAATATGGCTCCGGGCAACATAGTGATAAGCCACTTTTCAAATTTTTTAGGATAGCAATTTTTAAGATTTCAAAATTATAATGGTTTTACCACCATTCAAGATGTTATGTCGTCTTGAACTTTCTCATTCAATCAGAAATTCTTTTAATCCTCTTGAATATTTTTGTTTTTCACTGCGGATAACTTTTTTACTCTGTGGTTTATCAATAAACATGTGGATTAAAGAACGCTTCGGCTTTACGAATCAATTCGATCCAGCGCAAAAAACGAGACAAACATTTGCATCAACAAAATAGCATTTAGGAAACCGGGAGAAAGACTGAAACATCCGAAATTAATTTCGTAAAACTGTTTGATGGAGGATGTTTTTGTAGAAAAACTAATGTTTCAAATGAAAGAAAGCTGAGTTACACACATATGGAACACCATACCTGTGTCCAAGCATGTCTCAGAACATTGACATCCAAACTTTGGATTTTAGTTCAATATTACGGAATTTTAAGTACAGATGGCGCCAGGTGCGAAGCTGCAGAGAGGTCTTTGTCTGTCCCCCCCCCCAGACTAAAAAGCACACAACTAACCCTTTAAGCGCCATGCTATTTCCGAGTACTGTATTATTTTCTTCACCCCACAACACACAAAAAACTAAATAATCACAACTATGGTTGGATTCTTTCAACATTTAGAAATAGAAAATAAGACCTTTCGAGTAGAATTCTTTGCATGGATTCGATTGGTCCTTTCCGTATAATAGAATCCACTTGAATGATTCTGTTGGTCATTTCCTTTGAATGTAATCCACTGGAAAGATGACCTTTGGGTCCTTTACGTAGTAGTCCTTGTAGGTCCTTTACGTAGAATAGGATCCTTTGGGAAAATTGCATTGCCCCTGTCCTTAGAATAGAATCTCTTGGGAAGACTATTAGTCAAGAAGGTCAAAACTGCTTAGAAGTCAAGCAGAGAAGACTGCTGATTGCAAAGTGGAATTATGCGGATGAGCCTCTCTTAGGGTAAATTGATCTGCTCTTAAAAAAAGTTCCGAATGAAAATGTATACGACAAAATATATTTCTTGATTAGTTTTACTTCACATGTTCCATCATCTATTCACAAGAGCTGGTCAATATAATAAAACAGTGAATATATTTTATATTCATTATTAAAAGCACTTGCCTTCAATACAGCTTCTTTACTGAGGTGTTTCTGGGGGAGGGGACAGGAACGGCGTTTGGCGATTGTCTCATTAGCAAAACTGACCATATCTTGAAGGACGAAAATTTCGTCATTCGTCACCATAAAAAAAAAATCGGCAATATTTTTTATGACAGGATATGTTGTCATTCGTCATCATAAAAAAAAATCGGCGATATTTTTTATGACAAGATATCTCGTCATTAGCTAAATTGGCCAGATGTTGACAGACGAGATATCTCGTCATTAGCTAAATTAGCCAGATGCTGACAGACGAGATATCTCGTCGAAACCTTTTGGAGAGTTAAAAGTTTGAATGATCGAAATTTAGTTAAAAATTTCGTAATTGTTCTTAGAAAATGTGTTAGATTTTTAAGTACAATTTTGTCCAGAAATATTTTCCAGTGCTATGCGTGGTTGAAGCAATTCCTTTCTAAAATTCCAACTTAAGAATATAACGTTTAACACTCCAAATGATTTCCTCGAGATAACTCGTCAAACACTATTTGGCGAATATATATATAATCACCGAGGTACCTCGTCAAGATGAAAACTGCCCTGTTTTGCTAAGGACATGGTCACGGAGGATTTCACTGCGAGGCTTGTCGTTTAACTTCACGCCCTTTCGATTGTGCTCACAAAGGTGGGTTTCGCATGAGTTTACCGAGTGTCCTTTACTGATGCCCCTTCCCCGAAATCTTACTTTACAGGTGATTTGATTGTGCAGGTATTTAAGTTGTTTTGAATGACTTTTAAAAAACTTTGCTGTCTTTTCACGGCTCTGAGCACTCTGCATTTGGTTTCCACTTTTTGACAATAACGTTTTCCCTGAAAATCTCATAATAATGTTGATGTATCTCTTGGATTTCCATAAACAATATTTAATAACTAATCCCTATAAATATATTCTGATTTAGTTGCCTAAATAATATGCTTTACCATCATTTTAAATGCGTATATTCCGTTTTGGACAGAGATGGCACCAATTCCATTTGCCTAAGTTCCCAAAAGGCCTAGCTTCGCCTCTGCTTATATATGCCTGTAGTAGTTCCTCTAAAACTAGTCTCATGACACTCATTCTAGAGCTGATAAAATTTTTAAGAGGTAGGTAGGAAGGTAGTTGAATTAACGTCGCACTGGAGCAACATAGAGTGCTATTGGTAACGATCCTGGGTCAGTTTACCAAAGGAAAGGTCCAAGAACTAAGAATCGAAATTTTGAACAACGGCCAAATGACGAGGTCACACCTGAACTTACACCCCACTCCAAACTTCTACGTCACGCCAACGTGATGTCACCAATAGCCCGTTGTGTTTTTTCAGTCCGACGTTAGTTAAAATACCTACCTACCTACCTATGCCAATGTAATAACTTCTAAAGAAATAAACTAATTTTAAAAATCCCGGCCCCATCCTTTTTTTTAATTTGATTCAATTAATCGCAAAAAGCCCTTGAGAACGGAAAAATAATAAGACATTAAATAATAATAATCAAAAGAAAGACTTAGTCAATGTTTCCGAGGGTAAATTTTGGGAATGCTTTCTTCCCTCCAATGACTCTTCGAGGAAGGCTTCAGTTGTTCAGTTTCGTATCCAGAGCATGACTGCGAGTACACTTATTTAATTGTAATATTGTTAACTCTCTTACTATTTTTTCTATAATAGTAGACAACCTATATCGGCTTAACACTTTGACACGTGCACTGCACTTAATAATCTTAGTAATAGGAGTATTGGGAAGTGAGATGGCAAATGACGTAAAGTCAAGTGCCTGGCATTTGTTTCATATTCAAAAGTCGTCTTTGAATATGTGAAATTGCTATCAAGTGTGATTCAGAAATGATTAGAATTTATTTGTAGCTGTCCAAGAGGAAAGAGGTCCTCGAAGCAACAAGAAAGCCGCCAAAGAAGGTTCAGAGGTGTCCAACAATCCCTTAGAAGCTACGCAGAAACATACCCATAACAACAACAGAACTATTTTAGCAGCACACGAAACTCCTATCAGTGCTTTTCGACCCGTTTTCCCAGGACCCAGATTTTCCACTCATTTACCTACTCAAAATCCTTATATGTTTGGTAAGTTGAATTATGATTATACTCTTCGTCTAAAATTGTATTTACACACTGAAGATTTTATTTTTTTAAACTTAAAAATCCAGTTTTATTTTACAATAAGTCATTTGCTTATGTTTAAAATCACTTCAGTGTGCGATGTTTAGAGACGCCAACTGTAAGAATTCATTGTTTAAGGTATTCGGACACGTTTGAGACCCCTTTTTTTTAAATGTGTACCGAAACGATTTTTTACAAACAACAATACAAACATACAACAACATACACAAGCCCTTTTTTTTTAAATGTGGTACAGAAACATTTTAATGAGAGAGATATTTTTATGTGTATAGTGTTATTAAACAAAAACATTGGGCCTATACATATTTAATGTATATATTAATAATTTTGTAAAAATGATGATACTATGTATGAAATTTTAAGGAAACTTTTCAAAAACTTCAAATGTGCTACATGAAAATCTATTCAATCCATTTTAAAAATGATGCTACCAAAATAAACTACATGTATTTTTCTAGGGAATGAACTAGAATCAAAAGGATATTTAAATAAACAAAAGTTTTACAAGCGATCGAAAAAGGAATACAAGATTTTTAATCGTTTTACAGTTCTATTTCTTAAATAAATGGCCATAATTTAAAAACTTTTCAACTCAGAATAATTATTTTTTATAGTACAGTCCCTAGATAACATTTTAAAGAACACGTTCTCAAAGTTTTACGAGAATACATAAATAACGTTTTGTGTTATAACATTTGAAGTGAGGAAATAATGCATAAAAATTAATTTAGAGTAAAAAATAATTTAAGTGTATCGTTTGCTTTCTCTTGCTTTTACTGTTTGTGTAAACAATTTTGTTCTTCGCTTCTCTTTAAAGATGTTCACAATATTACCAAAAGAGAAACCCTTTAAACATTAAAAAAATCTTTCTAAAATAATATTTTCAAAAAAAAAAGTAGTTTTAAACTTAAATTTTGATAGGTTTTTAGTTTTTTAACGGCCACATCCGGTGTTTTCTATACATACTTCCGGTTTTCCCCCGCCTTGATTAAAATCTTAATATCTCTGCAACTAATTAACTTTGAGAAAAAATCAAATATATTTTTGAAAGTCAAATAAATACTCTATCAATAAGATCAAAAACATTTTTTTTTTTGGAACTTTTAGTCTTAAATGACATTTTGAACGTGTTCGGATACCTTAAGTTTAACCTGACCCTAATTTAACGAATACTCATACAAAACCACGTGTCTTGAATGCCAAGTCGCCGGAGGACGATGTTTAGTGACGCCGACTGTATTAATTTCGTATTTTTTAGATCGCGGATCTATAGCATGCAGATCTATAGCGGACTTTAAAAATGACTTTTGCGGGAACGTAGTTTCTACTCAAATGGTTTTGACGAGATATCTCGTCCATCAAGGTTTAACCAAGTTTACTAATGACAAGATATCTCGTCCATCAAGGTTTAACCAATTTTGCTAATGACGAGATATGTCGTCATCAAGATATTATATATTTTTATGATGACTAGCTCCAGATAATCAACTAGTTACACACACTACACCACCGCTCCAGCCTAAGCCATTCGGTGTATCGCCACGTAATTTTGAACCACGGTCAGATGATGAGGTAACATCTGAGCTGGCACCCCCACTCTCCAAACTTCCACAACCACCTAGCGTGAGGTCTTTTGGCCACGGCAGATTTAAGTTGCAGACGCCTCTACATCATACGCTTACAAACATCCATGCCCTGACCCGGAATCGAACCAGGAAACTTCCGATCTAGAGGCTAACACCTTTACCACTATACCGGTAGATCAAGACATACTAAGTTTTCTCTAATGAAGAAAGACAAGATATTGATGGGCGAGATATCTTGTCCACCACAATCGGGTCAATTTTAATTATGGTAAGATACCTCGTCGAGACAATCACCAGGAGGGTTAAGTTTAACCTACCCGTAGTTTAACGAATAGACTCTTTCGAAACCAGGTGTCTCAAATGTCAACTTGCCCGAGCTTGTATTAGAATGTGTCTTGAACGTGTCGTTTTGACTGAATTATGAAATAAGAAATTACACGTGTTCTTCACATTGGAGGGAACAAAATGTCCTCTGATTTTTAAAGGGAAAATTGAAAGTTAAATTTTTTTTTGTGTCGTCGTAGTCCAGTTGGCACTCTGTGTTTCAATTTCTATGTCCTTGCAGGTTGTGGTGTTCCACCTGAGGCAAACATAGTGTTTCGGCAAATCGCAGCCCACATACTGCTCGTGAGTTTCCGGAGAGCACGAAGCAACGACTGGTTCTGCTCTCTGCCGCCAGCTGACCAGTCTGTCATCTTGCAGGACGTCTGGGGAGAGCTTTTCCTGCTGCAAGCTGCCTACTGGCCGGTCGACATTCTCATCGTGGCGAAACATATCGAAGAGGATGGAAAGGTACTCTTTCTCTTCTGCAATAGTTATATAACTAATTGTTCATGGTGATGCTATCCAGTTGGTAGAGTCGCGGATTAGCAACCGCATGGTTGAGAGTTCGAAACTCGATCCAACCAAAGATCCGGCTGAGGCACGTTCTAGCCGTCGTGACCACAAATGTCCACACTTTGGCATGGTTTGGAAGTTTCGAAAGTGGAATGGTCTGCTCAGTTGTTGGCCTCGGGATTGATCCTGAGAGAAAGATCTTCAAATATCTAACTCAATGACCTGGATAAGTTTATGTGAACTCGAATTCGCTTTCTCTTAGTCTATAACATTTAAGTAGGAATTTAAAAAAACGTCCCTCCGAAGCGACACAACGGTCTACTAGTTATTGATCCGGAATCATATCCGAAGGCCAACCGAGTTTGAGGCCATGATAGATTTAATACGCACCGTTAAGTGTACCGATCACGTTGGTGTGGTGTATTTGTTTGGAGGTGTGGTGTTGACCTCATCATCTGACCGTGGTTCAAAAGTACGAGGGGTGGTCTTCGAATCTTTCCCATCAGGTATGATCCCGAACCGTCGCCCATAACCCCTTTGTGTTGCTCCAGAGCGACGTAAATTCAATTACCTACCTACCTAATTATTCATTCCGATCTACAGATATCTCTCTCATTATATCCCTCATTGGGTTAGCCTCTAGATCGGAAGGTTCCTGGTTCGAATCCGGGTCCGGACATGGATGTTTGTACGTGTATGGTGTAGAGGCGGCTGGTGCACCTTAAATCTGTCGTGGCCGAAAGTCCTCACGTTGGGTTGGCGTGGAAGTTTGGAGAGTGGGATGCCAGATCAGGTGTTGCTTCGTCATCTGACCGTGGTTCAAAATTACGAGGTGTTGTCCTCGGATCTTTCTCTTAAGGGACTGATCCCGGATCGTTGTCAATAGCCCGTTGTGTTGCTCTAGTACGACGTTAACTAAAATTACCAAATTACCTCATTACCCTCATTGGGTTATATCGTCTCACTCGTTCAATAAATGTTTCGTTTTATTTGTATCGAATTGATTGTTTATCGCGGCCTGGCATGCCGAAGAGGATGGATAGGTGTTCTATTTCTGTTCAGAAACAGTTGCACTCCCAGTTGTTCATTCCGATCCTCATAATATCCTTCCCCAACCCAACCAACTTGCTTCAAAAGCGACATGCCAAAGTTTCATTCATTTAACATTCTAAGTTACGCCAGATGTTACGAAAGATCTTACCGAAACACTTGCCACTCTGAATTAAGCATTTCAGAAAACCCCTGATATAGTGCTCTCTTTCCTCGTCTACCCCAAAAGGCGCGATATATCACAATCTTTCCTTGTCCCTAATATGAGCGATATATAGCGCTCTTTCTCTGTCCCCCAAGGAGCGCGATATATCAAGCGCTTTCCTTGTCCCCAAGAAACGCGATAGATCACGCTCTTTTCTCGTCTCTCCCAAGAAGGGTGATATATAGCTCTCTTTCTTTGTCTCCCAAGTAGCGCTATATATTGCGCTCTTTCCTTGTCCCAAAAAATCGCTACGTATTTGGCAAAAAGCCATTTAGATATTTTTAATTTGTATTGCTTCACACAATCTCTCCTATTACTATTTATCATTTCATTTGTGCCTTTCTTAGGCCTGCGTGATTTCCGTGCAGAAATTCGATGTCCACTAGAGGTGAAACTAATCTACTACATTCCTTCAAGTATTTCAGCTGGTAGCAGCCACTACTATAAGAACATACGCGTTTAATATTAAGGGGACGCACTTATCACATCATTTGACGCACATTCTACCACGATCGAGCCACTTACCACCTCATTTGAAGAACTTATCACTTCATTTTCATATTGTGAGAGTAGATAATGAAGTGCGAGGCGAAAGCTTGAGTCTGAATTGCATTTGAAGTACAGATGGAAATGCTTTCAACCCAATTATACCTTCATTGGCTTCAAGTGTCCATTGCAAATCCTAGAGAGAGCTATCTAGACGCATTTTAAATAGAATGATGAACGAATTGAATAATTTGAAAACAGGATGAAATATGTTTATAAAGATTTCCACATTATTTTTATTAAGCGGAGTTACGATTCCAGAGAATCTTTGAGAGTTTAATAACTTTTTATTAATGAATCAATTTCGATGATATTACAATGACTCTTAAGAAATGGAAGTTTGTTTTACTAGTTGTGGAAAACGACATTTTTTGAATGAACTCAATTTGTCGCCTTGCAAAGTCGGGTTCTTTTGATTCTATTGTTCATCACATTAGTAAATGTTTGAGATTATTTCGAATGTCGTTCATTACATTAGTTAATGCTTGAGGCTCTTTTGATTCTATTGTTCATAATATTAATTAGTGTTTGAGGCTCTTTCGATTGCTTTGTGCATAACATATGTTACTGTTTGATGCATTTTAGTTCGGATGTTTTGTTCACAATATTAATGTTTGACGCTCCCTTAGATTCTATTGGTAGTAACATTAGTTAATGTTTGAGGCTCTTTCGATTTTATTGTTGACAACATTAGTAATTGATTGAGGTTCTTACGATTATTTTGTTCATGAAATTAGATAAAATTTGCTGCTGTAACGCTCAAATTTCTACACGGATATTCCCCTTGACACATTAAAGTGGTAGCTGTAAGCTCTTTGCGCCAAAAAAATTCTGCCATTTTATTAAAAAATATACCTTTAAAATCTACCATCAGCCCCCTACAATTTTGAAATTAAAAGTCCACTATTTTTACTCGTTATTCCTTCATGAAAGTATCCACGAAAAAATTTCAATTTAATATGACCTACAATAAAAAAAATTGAGCTACTAACAAAACTATTTATTTGTCAAATCCTACTGTGAATTGTGGCCCGTCCTGTATAGTTTATTTTTATAGCTCTTCAACTAGATTTATTCTCATTTCAGGTCCTACCACGGCGAGTAGTTTCAGCGATTATGGAATGCCGTCAATTGCAACTGGACTTCTTGGAACGATCTTTATTAGAAACCATCATTTTAGCCAGAAAAGGCAAGTCATGATTTTGGCAGTTCCCTGGTTATTACCATTATAATCCGTAACTAGAATTATATATAACACTAAGAGGGCCGCGGTAGCCCAGTTGGAAGAGTAGCGAATTAGCAACCGGAAGATTGCGAGTTCGAATCCAACTGAAGATCGTCGTGTACAAAGGGGGTGGTGCAAGTTAAATCTCTTGTGGCCTAAAATGTCTTCACGTTTGCATGGAGGGGACGTTTGGAGAGTGGGGTGTCAGCTCAGGTGTGACCTCGTTATCTGACCGTGGTTCAAAATTACGTGTTGTCCACGATCTTTCCCTTCGGGTGTGATCCAGGGCCTTCGCCAATGGCTGGTTGAGTTACTTCAGTGTGACGTTAATTAAAATATCTGCCTACCTACCTCTAAATTTCTGCTTTGCAATACAAAATGAATTATTCCCCGTTCCACATCTAGTCACCTTGTGGCAAATTTTTTTACCGTAAACCCGTACCAAAGCACTAATACTCATAACAACTCATGAGATAACGTAGGGATGTTATGCCATGAGTCGTCTTGTTATTTCGGATAGTCCTTGCATTTTGTTGTATATATCGAAATGTAAATAAAAAATTAATCATTCTTTTAAATTTGAAATTTTGGTTTAAAATGCTGCTTAACTTGTGCATTTTTTGCAAAATTTAAATTGTTTTTAGTATATTTTTTACTTTTGATTTATATGTGTGTGTGTGTGTTTACAAATTATTAAGGGAATTGAGTGGTCATGTTTTCTGTTTACTTTTTTACAGACTGTTCCAAACCCTTGCTGGCCCCTAATCACGTGGATTTGATTTTGGAGCAGGCACAGACCAGACTAGAACAACACATGCTTCGAGTTCGAAGGAAAGAATCCGGAGCATTTGGACGAACACTTTTAGTTTTGCCCTGTTTCAGGTCCATTCCTCAAAGACTGCTGTTGGAAAATGTCATGGGTTTGTCGGACGAGGATGTTCGCAGGCTTTTCTGAAGGAGCATCCGTTCTTCTGGAAAGACTTGTCATTGAAAGAATTTCAACCGCTCTCCCTTTTCTTGTTGTAATAGAGTTGGAATAGAGCAACACTTGTACTTGTTTCAAAGAACGGTGTCATGATATATATCTTGTAAATTTCATCCAACAGAGTATTTGTGGCCATACTAAAAATTTTCCCTTTATTAAATCGTGAAGGTGTGGTGATTATTTCACATTCATTTTCAGAATTACATATTTGCCATTAAAAAATTTCCAATCAACACTTCTTCTGTCAAACCCCTAGGAGACAAGAAAAAGTTCACGAAATTTTCAGTGACATTTTTGTCACAACAAATTTCACAATGGAGCTCCTTTTTTCGAACCCCAAGGAAATCAAAAAAAGTTCGCGACAATTGTTAGAACGAACGAAATTTTTTTAAATCTCATTTGGTGTAAACTTGATGAAAGTTCGTAAAATTATGTGGGGTTCGCTGAAACGTGCGAACATGTATATCAGTGAGGAAAGAAAATTTAACCATCCCCTTTATTTGCATGTTCATAAAGCGAACTCAAATGTGTTTTCTAATCGAGAATAACGTCTGTTGTTGTTGTTTCTTATGCCTACACTGGCAGACCGGAGGAGTGCCAGGCCCGTCGAAGACGGCAAGAGGGTGCGCCTTCCATGTTATTGAGCCCCATTGGGAGGAAGTCCGTCTTTGCTAGACATACACGACACATCCGTTTTACAGGATGGTCCCTTTCATACATCAATTCACTCACACATATCGTAATTTAGATCCCAATCAGAGGCCGATAACCCCCTGATCAGGTACCCCCAGAGGTATTGATTTGGTAAGGGAACATGGGGGACCACGACCTATTTAACGTGGCCCAGTCACCATTAGTGAACACGACGGTCTTTAGCCAGGTCCAAGCGCCGATCTCGCAATCATCAGAATTGTAGGCTCCGCCGAGGACAGAACCCACAACCCTTCTGATGCGAGCCCAACGCTCTACTGACTGAGCTACCGCGGCTCAGAATAACGTCTTCGATAAGTTATAGTTATATAGGTGCCGCGGTAACCGGTTGGAAGATTCATTAATGAAGAAGAGGATTCAAAGTTCTAATTTCGATCCAATCTATGACCCTTCGAGTACGAAGGAGCTGTTGCATTTTAAATCTGCCGTGTCCTCCTTATATAAGATGGGTACGTACCTACGTAGTTCAATAAGCGTAGCACTGGAGCAATACAACGGCTATTGGAGACTCTCCGGGATCAAATCCGATGGGACCGAGGACAACACCCCGTCATTTGGAGCCACGTTCCGATGACAAAGTCACACCTGAGCTGGCACCCCACTCTACAAACTTCCACACCACGCCAGCGTGAGGACGTTTGAGGTCACGACAGATTTAACGTACGCCAGTCCTCGGGTACACAGCGGTCGTTGGTTGAACTGAGTTTCGAAATCGCTACCATTCGGATGCTAATCTCTTGCTCTTCCAACTGGGCTACAAGGGCACAATCTCCAAGTTTTCAAAATGTTGTTTTATTATTTAAGAATCAAATGACTATAAAATTAGTTTTGTAAGAGAAACATCCATTTTAAAATGAAACAAAGCAGATTTCTCTGAATCGAAAAGTCATGAATCCTTTCACGATGGAAAAATTTGAATCTCACAAAAACTCAGCATAAATTCTAAGATAAAAATGAAAACGATAAACGTTATTAGATATGGAATTGTAAAACATTTTATAAAAAAAATATAATATTTTTCGTAATACTATATTTATCTACACATTTTTATAAAACAAAACGTTGAGAGACAACAAAAAGTACTTTTAGGGTAAAATAGGCGAAATAAAACAGATATAAAA
The DNA here is from genome assembly GCA_947359465.1 of Metellina segmentata. Taxonomy (NCBI): domain Eukaryota; kingdom Metazoa; phylum Arthropoda; class Arachnida; order Araneae; family Tetragnathidae; genus Metellina; species Metellina segmentata. The sequence continues at coordinate 34,555,406 of OX375872.1, forward strand.
AGCTCATTTTCATGTCAACGGAAATGAATTTTCAACAAAACATAATTCACCGTCTTGTATATTTGGTTCACTTTAGGCGAGGGAAAATTTCTTAATTTATACACTGAGTCACTGAATAAGCCATTTTGTAAAATTCAAATCAGAGTATTGAGTGCGTGCAGATGAATATCCTATATATATATATAATTATACTTTAAATTACAAAACTGCCCAATTTATAATTTACTATACTTTTTCAGTGATAAAGAATGACCCGACGTGATTTGAACACGCAACCTTCTGATATAGAGTCAGATGCGCTACCGTTTCGCTACCGGGACCAAAGCTATACGAAGCAATGGGAATATTTTTTTACTGAAAAACAAAGTATTCTTGTATTCCCAGATATTCACATGAATCTAAAATTATCCAATTTTTTCTGCAATTTTAGTACAAAATGTAGATTGCTTTTAAGTTAAGTCTTAAAAGTATTAAAACCAATTTGTTCTTATTTAAGATTATTTTCCAAACTGGTTGGGTTTCGTTTCAACAGAATAGAACTTTGAATAAAATATAATTCAACGTCTTTACATTTACTTGTACGCTTTCACCGAGGGTCGGCGCACACAGCGCCACAAAAAACTACTTTACTAACTTCAGTTAGTAGACATAGAAAATTCGGCTATTCGTTATTAGCTGCTTTTCTTCGATCCAGTTAGACGAAATAAAACTTTGTGTGTTTGTACGGTCCATTATTTGCCGTTATATGTCTTGCATTTGGCGTATCGTGGCCGGAAATGGCCGCCCTAGTGCCACAAAACCCCATCCTACTAACCATAAACACAAGCAAAGGCTATGCGTGAAAACCATTAATAAATACCACTACAATTTTAAACACTAAAAGAATTTCCCTAGCTGAAACGATATCTAGGATGTGTGTAACCCTGTTTGTGAAAGAAAAATTCTAAAAATCAAAGAGTGATAGTTAGATTTTAATTTTCGTAACAGTGTGTAGAACAATATATTAAGAATAAATAGTAAGAATACAAGGGCACAATGAAATACCGGTAATATTTTTATACATATCTCTCAACACACACTTTCAATTGTGAGAATATATAAACATGATATACTTTATATAATTTTCTGCGTATTTACATACTATTTTAACTTGGCAATATTAAGTGTTCTTCAAAGGATTCTATAATACTTCGTAAGACTCACTCAATAACTTGTATGATACACCCTGATATGTTCGAAAGATAATTTAATACGTTATACATTAGAAATTCTAAATCAAAAAATAGAAACTCCATGTTTTGCATAGTATGTGATGTTTTAGCAAGGCTCATGCATGTAAATGACATTTATCTAGACATTTATAGTTTAATGAGGACGAAAAGTAAGATAGAAGTCGTTGTTAGGAGTAGAAGCAGGTTTCCTCGTAGTCTAAAGTCTTGATTGCAACCGTCGTAGTCGCAGGTCAGGATGCAGCCTTGTAGGGTATCACTCTCGAACCGAAACACTCCGCATTGATTGTCCATGTTCTCCAAAACACATGCGCGTATCACATGCTCCTCTTCTGTTTGAACTAAATTACACAAGGAAAATGGAGTGAAACATACCAAACTAAAGAGCATAACAAATGATTTTGGGCTTAATAGAAAACAGGCCAAATTTGGATATCATTACAAAAGGTAAATGAACTAAATGGAAAACAGACCAAATTTAAGAGTGTAACAAAACGTAAAGGAACTAAACAGAAAACAAACAAAATTCAAATATTTTAGCAAAAGTTCCATGGACTAATTGACAACATAAGAAATTTAAATATAACAAAAGAAAAATGGACAACGAAAGGTGACTGAACAAAACAGAAAATAGACGAAATTTGAGTATCATGACAAAAAGTAATGAACTAAACAGACGAAATTTAAGTATAAGAAAATGTAAATGAATTAAACAGAAAACAGACAAAATTAAAGTACCTCTACTATTATAATAGGAAGTGTTTGTTTGTCTGTCTGTTTGTTTCGCGGCTACAAAATCCTGACGATCTATGGCACTTACAGCAATGAGATTTGGCACACAGGTAGTCCAAATATTTTGCAATTTTTGTCGAGGCGAATTTTAAAATTCAATCTAGAAAATTTTTAAAGGAATTTAATAGTTTTATTCTCCAACGGGTTCTTCAACGCGTTTCTACCGGAGAGAGAAGAAAGACAGGAATATAGACTTTTCTACCCACGTGAAAGTGACATCAGGCTTTGGAAGCATGCCAAATTTTTTTCATCGCGGGGAACTCGGATAATTTTTTTTTTCGTTTCCGCTTTGATTTTGCTGGGAGGAATGATTTTCCAGCCAGACGATAAATCTTAACTAGAGTCACTTAGTTCTTTTTTCTATCTCCAAGACCGTTAAAGATGGAGTATAAATTTCAACGGATTTGAAATATGCGGAACATTTTACACCAGTTTAATACCTTACACCACGGGCACGGGCAACACGTGGCTAGCCATATCTAAAAGTAAATGAACTAAATAGAAAACAGACGAAATTTAAGTAACATAACAAAAGGTAAACGGACTCAAAAGAAAATCCTGGCTCCTAGTTTGAGTCGGTGCCGGAACCGATAGCAGTGATTATCTGTTTGCGAAACAAATAATCACCCATAGGGGCTCGCCACATTCTTTTGTGAATTGCAGCCCATGGTAAGCTTACCACCTCTGCAAGAATGGACTTCTTCAAGGTCATAAGTCTTTTTACCGATGTATCGTCGGTCGCAACTCGAATTCGACAAACCAACTAACGGTACATTCAGTATACATGCAGAAAACACTTATTGATACATAAACGCTACCCCACTACACGCTATAGAGGAAATATAAATGTAAAGTGAACAATGGTAAGCTTTTTATGTGCCAAGGATCATGTGACCAAAACTAGTAGTAACGTGACCCCTAGACTACTTTCGTCTGATGGGTAGAACATAACATTCATCATCCGATTGGTGTATTGGACAAGAGAAGACTCCCATTCATTGATTCAACATCTAATTGGTCCACGCGACATATATTTTTGGCACCAATGTATAGAAATGCACATTCTCACATCTACCCTGTTGTGATTGCCAAACAAGGTGATAAGATATCAAATTGGCGAACCAAGTGAATTTTTCACAGAGCAATCACTTTACTAGTCAACATATTGGTCACACTTTCTGAAGCTTTTCTCAATAGGAATGCTCAGTCTACTTAGATTTCACTTCTATAACACCACTTTCATTTAGCTTGACAGAAACTGTCTCTCATACCAACTCGCAGGAGCCGGACTCGAACTGTTATGCGATGAAGTTAAACCAAAGTAGTTTTTATAAAATAGAATGAATAAAATGTGGATGAAAAAACAGAAGAATAGTAACTCACTCTTTCTGCCGATGACTTTGATACAGAAGTTTGCAGGGAATTGTCCTATGTGTCCTTCCTTAGGAACTTTACAGCCCTCGGTGTAGGTGCTCATCGCTGGGTGGAAAGGATCGTGGCAGCTGATATCTGTTCCATTTCGTGAGCTGCAAGTGTAACAACTGATTGCTTCGCCTGAGAGAAACAGTGAAAAGATGCTCAAATATATGTAGAACCTACAAGGTAGGTATGTTAATTAACGTCGCACTGAAACGATACAACGGGTGATTGGCGACGGTCCGGTATCATCCGAGGGCAGCGCCACTTAATTTTAAACCACGATCAGATGACGAAATAACACCTGAGGTGGCATCCCACTCTCCAAACTTCCACACCACGCCAACATGAGAACATTTGAGGCCACGACAGATTTAACGTGCCCCAGCTCCTTTGCACACGACGGTCTTTGGCTGGATTCAAACTCACAACCTTCCGTAACCTAATCCGTAACCCTACAACCGGGCTGCGAATTTCAAATACGTACATTGATTCTGCAACCGAGGGCGGGGCTAACCGTAACGGCCAATGATCGCGAGCGCTTGCTTTCTGTTTTCAAAAACTCAACGGTTTACTTCGTGGCCCCATCTACTAGATTACATAATAACAACATCACAATAATAACATACGTCACAGAAAGCAAGTAAAAATACAAGTCCTCTTCCTACAAACACTTCGTAAATACAAAAAATGACTTAAGAAATGTTGCAGAATCAATGTACGTATTTGAAATTCGCAACCGGGCTACCACGGCCCCAAGAATCTACAAGACAGATTTTCATTAGTGGATTCTCTCATTGAAATTTTACAATTTTTTTCAGGTCAGTTTTTTGCTCGTCATCTGACCGTGGTTCAAAATTACCAGGAATTGATCCCGGACTGTCACGAATAGCCCATTGTGTTGCTCCAGTGGGACGCAATTATAACTACCTACCTACAATTTTGTTTTATTTGATTCTGTTCATTCATACAAATAAAGGTTTTTAGGATACATGAGAAGTCATAATAACTTTGAAAGTCACTATGAAAAGGTTTAACTATAGAAAGCTGATCATTCCTAAACTTAACTTCTTGAATGCATTTCACCGTTCCTCGGAGATTAGTTTGAGCTTTCTAAGGATAAACACTTAACATTTCTTTCAGTATTTAAGATCTTACAAGCATTCGAAGCAATTTTGTATTTTAAAAAGTTTGAAATATTTAGAACTGGTGTACACTTATATATACTAATTTTTTAATACGTAGGTCATACATAATATATGTACACTACCCTACAATAATGGACCAGACAACAAGATGTGATGGTATAAGGGAAAGAATACATGCTTTAATAGGAGGATGGTAACCCACATGCTATAATAACACTAGCAACCCTTCTTTTAACAAGGTTTTGAAACACAGTTATGGGTATTTGTCACTTCCTGCTGCAAGAATGTCGCCAGATCAGCTGTAGATTTCGGACATAGTTCCCTGGTCCATTAGCGTCGCTCTAACTTGTCCCACAAATATTCTATGGGGTTTAGGTCGGGACACTGAACAGCCCAGGGAAGACGTTTTACATCCATATCTTGATACCACTGATTGACAGAGACTGCAACATGACATGGAGCGTTGTCATCCTGGAAGTAACATTCGTCCATTCCATAATATTGCCAGAGCGTAGGAAGAACCTGATTGTCCTAAATGTTCATGTAGGCGTCGGCGTTCAATTGACCAGGAACAACATGCAAAGGTCCCAGGCCATACCACGAAAAACACCCACTAACAAGTAGTCGGATTTTATGCAAATCCGCTGACGTCTGTTCCATTATTGTAGGGTAGTGTATTTCGAGCACTATTCTTCGAGCACTACTATTTCACTATTTTATTGTTGAGTAGATTTTAATACTAAAAACTATGATTATATTTCAATGGTAATGGTAGTTGAATTAACGTCGCTCTGGAGCAACACAGCGGCCTATTGGCGACAGTCAGGGATCATTCCCCAACGGTCCAAATGAATATTTCAAATACTTCATTTTCTATTTTCGTCCATCTTTAAATACTCTTGACTGATGAGTCTTTTCTGTCTAGTGAGAGTCCAGAGGTGGTGGCCATTTCAACCTCTACCAAATTGGGAAGAAATTTGGGTAGCATATAACGCTAAGCTTTCACTACTTCAAAAGGTTAAAAGCTATATTAAAACATTTCATGATTTTTCTAATATTTCATGTCTTTGAAATTTTAAACAGCATTATACAGGGTGTCCTAAAAGTTCCCGTACTGACGATTCGTAAATTTACTATACAAAAACAACATACTTTGAAACAATTAATTTTATGCCAATGATAAAAAGCCCTTTTAACTTAACATAGGAAAAAAATTTGAACTTATATTTATAATAAATGTTCAAAATTTCCGCCCTTTTTTTGGAGGCAAAGCTGAAGTCGTTTGCGCATATTTTTAGAAACGCGTTTCAAAATACTGGGAGTGATTTCATGTATCCTTTGAGTAATGGCAATTTTCAGATCACATATTGTTTTTTGATTATCTTCATTAACTTTGTTCTTTAAATATCCCCACAGAAAAAAAGTCAAGGATGCTCAGATCAAGGGAACGAGGTGGCCAAAGGTTTCTTCAGATGAGTCGATCGCAATACCATCAACAGTAATAAAGCCGCTTCTTATTGTCCGGTGGCTTTAGCTCCTGCAACATTTTTACACGATAAGCACGAAAATGCAAAGCTCTTAAAGTGATGTGCCTATTTGTTGCGACAAACGCTTCACGGATTGATGAGGGGATTGCAACATCCTCCGTCGAGTTTCTTGCACAAAGTCTGGTGTAACGAATTTCAGTCTTCCACTAATGCGTTTTCTGTTCCATCGAACCTGTCTCACTAAATAGCCCAATGAGTTAATGTAGCTTATCATTACTCGGTATTGCATCATTTGGATCTTTATGTCGCCAAAATTCTTTACATCTTTTATATGATTTACATTCAAAATATGCCTCAAACTGCGCAATTCTCTGAATGCGTGATAAACTCATCTTGCAATGAAGAACAAAATGACGTGGAATTTTATTATCGCACAATTTGAGCGCGGAGAAAACTAAACGATAAATATTAAAGACCCGATAAAGCTATAAGAAGACGATAAAATTCAATAATTAAAAAAACCCACGAGCAATAAGTTTTAAAGTTGGAGTACGGGAACTTTTAGGACACTCTATAATTTCATATACTTATTTTTAAGAAATACATTTTTATATACATAATAGCAATATACCCGACCTTACTCGGTTTGAATTGGTTTACTCTAGATTGAAGAGATAATCAAAATATATAATGACTTATGTTTTTTGTAGAATAAAAATTTATTTTAACACCTTTCGCCATCTTTATATTTACTACAACTTACTCTGGACACAAATCCTACACATGCATATCCATTCATGTAATACATTTCACATACATCGCATATCCTTGATGTATGGCAACGCTACAAAATGACGAAAGGTGATATTAAGGTTACTACTACAAGACGATTTTGAGGGAGATTTGGAATTCCCTTTCTTAAGTTCTTTTCATGTTCAACTCAATTAATTAAAATTACGATTTACGGCGAGTGCTCTCGCACTCATAGTCAACAAAACAATATTTTTTTACTTGTGGCACTCTTGCCTCCGGTATGCGACATTGTGAAATTTTGCAATCTTCTCCTGTCATTATTACAACGAATTTTTTAATGTTGGAAAAAGTTCCAGTTTGGATTAACAAACATTATTATTCTTTAAATAACGGCATTATTCTTTAAATAACGGCATTATTCTTTAAATAACGGCATTATTCTTTCAATAATGGCATAACTACACTTAAAATTTAAAAAAATTGTTCTAAAGATATTAATTTCAGATTCAATTTTATCTCTTGATCTCGCACAGTTGCCACAACTTACAACTAAAAGTGTACAAAATTTAGAAATGTGAAATTAATTCAGAGCGAGAGAACCAGAAAAAATATCACTGCTCGCGATCTTGTTCATTCTCGTTTCATTGAAAAATATCGTCTGTCCCAAATTTTCGGAAATCGTTTTCATTGCTCAAAGAATAAAAATAAGACTCGAAATAAATGAAGTATCAAAGATGAAATTCCATAAAAAAAAATAATTTTTTGAAGAATAATTACTTTTTCAGCAGTACTGGTAAGGCAATCGAAGTAATCGTAATATTCAATAGACATTCCAATTTTTCCAAAACTACCAAATTATGGTTGATTTAAGTATACTTACTCAGGTGTTTTAGCATGAAACTCAATTAAATATAACAATAAAGAAATGTTTAATACTGCATTCACTAAACTAATAGATAATGCATAAAATAAAATACACTGCAATCAAATATCTGGAATACAATTCATGTGATGTCTACACAAACACACAAACACAAAATCGAGCATAGAACAGAAAGACGGACAGACAGACTTTCGCAACCAATGCCACTCACTAAATGAAGATAAGTACTCACTGTATGCAAATTTCCATGAAAATATCTTAAACCGCGTGGACGTGTATAGGGCACAACATACATACATACATACAGACAGACAGACAGACAGACAGACAGACAGACAGACAGACAGACAGACAGACAGACAGACAGACACCAACCGAGAAAAGGGCGGATTCGGCATCAGAAGGGTCCAAAACGGATAGAAAACTTGAAATGGGTCGAAAATATTGAATGTACAAACAAACACTCCATTCTTATTTATATAGATAAAGAGCTATGAATTCAAAGTAACACGTGGAAAAGCTGTTTAATCCTTCTGGTGGTTGTCTCGACGAGGTATCCCATCATTCTCAAACTCACGATATTTTGAGAGACGAGATATTTCGTCGAAAGAAAAAATTGACCAGATCTTGATGCACGAAGTATCTCGTCATTAGAAAAACCAGATCTTGAGAGACGGGATATCTCGTCATTAGAAAAAATTGACCAGATCTTGATACACGAAGTATCGCGTCATTAGAAAAAAAAATCTGGCCAGATCATGATAACGTCAGCATCAAAATCGACAAGATCTTGATGAGATATTTCGTCATTAGTAAAATTGACCAATTCTTAAAGGATACACAAACTTTTTAAAGATGTTTATCTCTACATGCTTAACAAGTTAAGAGAGAGAGAGAGAGAGAGAGAGAGAGAGATATTACCTTGATGTATTCGATGCATGATGATAGAAAGAGTAGTTAAAGCAAAAATATAGATCATCTTTATTCCTTTCGGTATTTCAGATTACTGAAATAAGCCTGAAAAATAAACACATTTTGAGAAATAATATACATACTCTACTCTCCAAACACAATATTTTTAACAGTTTTCAGTAGAGCAAATTTTTAAATGAGATGTAGCAATGAAAATTGTAATTATTTTTATGTAATACATCGATAAACTCGAAATGGGCCCTTTAATATGAACAAAAAAAACCTACCGTTAGCCTTTTAGGGGCTCACACGCATAACTCTATCTTGTAGTCTGCAGTCTAAGCAAAGGAGTCTAATAGCCTAGGGTAAGCAGAAATAAATCTTACTAAAGGATTCTATTATAAGGAAAGGAGGAAGACCATCGGAATCTTTCAGGTGATTAATTTACAGCGAAATGAGCAATAGAATTTTCCAAGAGATTCTCTTGTACGGAAAGGTAATATAGTTAATTATATATAAAGATTCTATTCTATATATGGAAAAGAACAATAGATTATTTCCAAATGATTGAATTTAAGGAAATGACTATCATAATCTTACTAAAGGATTATATTCTAAAGAAAGGAGAGACCAGCGGAATCTTTTCAATGGATTAATATACAGGGAAATGAACAGTAGAATCTTTCCAAGGGATTCTATTCTCAGTAAATAACCAATAGAATCTTTTTAAAGGTTGAAAGATTCCATGAATTTTTTTCACCGTATCGATGTTATTATTTAGTTATTAAGCGTGTTGTGTATGTATGTATAGATATATTTTAAATAACATCGCACCAAGGCATCATAACGGGCTATTGGCAAAAGTCCAGAACCAAAGGGAAAAATCGCGGACAACTGCACATAACTTTGAACCACGGTCAGATGACGAGGCATCAGCACTCTCCAAACTTCCACACCACGCTAATTTGAGGACACGATAGAATTAACTTGCACTAGCCCCCTCTGCACTGGTGACGGGAAAATCGACTCTTTTCAGGGATCGAAGTGGAACCGCTCACTCACTAGAAAGAGCTAGCTCTTTTTTATGACACACCGCTCCTTCAAGATATAAAATAACGTATCTCGAGATGTCTCTACTATTATAAAATGAAGTTTCTGTATGTACGTGTTCGCAGTGTCCTGACGAATCTATGGCACTTACAATAATGAAATTTGGTCCAACCCGAATTTTAAAATTTAATCTAGAACATTTTAAAATGAATTTAATAGTTTTTTCTCCTTTGGATCTTCTTTTTTCGTCCCGCTCCGGCAATTAGGGGGAAATATCAGAATTTAGCTCTTTCTTCCATGACGTCACGTCACATTCGTCACTATTGACGTCAGCCTTTATAACCATGCCATTTTTTCTCACTTTACGCTCTCACTTAAATGGGAATGCGTAGTCTCGCTCAAACGATTCCACATCGAACATTTTGACTGGCATTTAGTTCTTTTTAGTAAAATCGGGATCGTTAAAGATAAACTGAAAATTTCAACGGAATTGAAATCTGCGGAAAATTTTCTTCTATATAAGTACCTTGATTTTCTTTTAATAAAAAATTTTTCAATTAAATATTTGTATATTTTTGCAAGAGATCGTGACGTCAGGACGATTGGATCTCTTCGACGTTTGATTTTGTTTTAATAAATAATTTTTAAATTAAATATTTATACTTTTTGGTTTGCGAAGCAAACTACCACACGGGCAATATGACCTCCACGAAAATAACTGTCACGGGCACCACGGGCAATGTGACTCCCCGGAAAGAACTGTCACGGGCAACGACTTTTGGTTTGCGAAGCAAACCAACACCACGGGGCTGTTATCCAATAGGCTACGAACTCCTATTTCGTTCTATATTTTTACTTGACTTTATCCTCTTTTGAACACGAAGTGAAAGATTAAAAAAAATTCCACTACATTCTTTCAACTGTAGTTTAGAGATTCCCCCAAAAAATTCCTTTGTACCTAAATAAAAAATAGCAACAAAATTCTTGAAAAAAAATTTTCATTCCCTAAGTTCGGGAAATAATAAAATAACTCATTTTTGTTAAATTCGCAAATTTTATTTTAAACAAAAGTATAAAAATAAAAACTACAATCAAGTTAAACTTAACCAAACATGGAACATAAAACTAGAACCAAATTAAAATTGATCAAAAGAAGATGCGAGTTATTTTATTTGAAGTGACCCGGTTTCTTTTTTCTGTGCATATTTGGTTTTGAAATGATCCACTCGCAAAGCCTTGATACCTTGATTAGTGATGACAATGCAATAAAATAGAATTGCGTTTTATTTCATTTTGTGTAACTTTATTAAAATGATATCCCTTCCGAGATATCTGGGTTATTATTATTGTTATTATTATTATTATATTAATGTTAAGTTAATGACATAATAATAGTAATATATAAAACACCTCCTTCTAGAATGTCCTGGGCTGAAACCACTTAGGGACCAAATGAGACTTCCTGATAATTTAAATGATATTTTAAAATCAAATAATAAAAATATTAATAACTTATTTAAATACTTAAGATTTTTAAATATTTTGAGATAGGTTTACTATATCCTCGAATATCCGTTGTTCCAAAAATTTTCGAAATTTCCCTGTCTCTTAATAAAGTATATTTTAAATGCCTTGTTTTGTGAATGTGATGCAATAAAAACACATTTCGTTTAATTTTATTTTGTGTAGCTTTATTAAAATGATATCACTCTCGAGATATCGAAGTTTTATTATTATTATTATTATTATATTAATGTTAAGTTAATAATATAATAATAGTAATAATTAATAACAACCTTAAGACTAATTTTAATTAGTGCTAAATAGCGTGGGATGTGACTTTAGCCGTTAAAACGTCCTTTAAAACTAAAATTGAATTAAATTAAAAATAAAATAACATTTATGATAATACATAGATATTTAAAAATTTAAAACTTCAAATAAGTAGCAAATGTACATACGTATTCTTTACAGATATATTAGTATGCACTAATATATAAATAATAATGTAATTTACATACCAAGCGTTGTGTACAACAACATTACGATGAGCTGAACTCAAAGATTGAGCGCAGAGTCTAGATTAAAAAAAATGATTCTACTAACCGAACTATGAAACAACTGAGTGAACCATGAAGTGGGTAGGAGCGCAAGAAGAGCTATTCAGCTAAAGAGCTGGTGAGCGCAAAAGAGCTGGTGAGCGCAAAAGAGCTGGTGAGCGCAAAAGAGCTGGTGAGCGCAAAAGAGCTGGTGAGCGAAAGAGTTGGTGAGCGCTAAAGAGCGGGTGAGAGCATAAGAACGAATGCGGAACTGACTCTTCGAGAGCGGTAGCTCTCAGAGGAGTCAGTGAGTTGATGAGCCCAAAAGAGCGATTGCGGAAATGACTCTTCGAGAGCGGAAGCTCTCAGAAGAGTCGAGCTACCGCTCTTTTTTAACGAATCAGCGCTCGCTCACTCCGTCAAGGGAGCTAGCTCTTTGAGTCAGTTCATGAACGGATTGCCCATCTCCACTTTGCACACGACGGTATTTGGTTGGATTTGAACTAACTACCCTCCGGTTGCTTCACCGCTACTCTTCCAACCGGGCTGCTGAGGCCCTAAGTTTGTTGAGAGGTAAAAACAATGCAACACTACTTCGGAAATCGTGTAACGCTCAAAGGGTTAAAGATGAAGCTCAGAAAGTTAAATAACAGTAGTGTAGTCAAATTTTATTTCGGTAATTAATTTGGTAATTTTTTTTAGTTAACGTCGTACTAAAGCAACACAACGGGCTATTGACGACGGTCCGGGATCAGTTCCTAAAGGGAAAGATTCGAGGACAGCACCTCGTAATTTTGAACCACGGTCAGATGACGAAGCAACACCTGAGCTGGCACCCCACTCTCCAAACTTCCACGCCAACCCAACAATTTTATTTCGGAGGGCCCAAAACTAAAAGTGGTATATTCATGCAAATTTAAGATCTCATTGCCTTTTTAAAAGTGTTTCTGCGTGAATTCTGTTACTTGACTGCACTTTCACCCTCTAAGTGTCACGCGATTTTCGAGTAGTGAAATGTTGCTTTTTCCCCACATATTGCCTCAATTTCAGCATTCTAATGGTTGAAAGGATCCTAGTAAAAATCCTGTCGGTCAAAATAGTCAAAACTGGTTAGAAATAATGCAAAAAGATTGCAGGTTTCTTAACTGGGAATATACGTGTAAACCCCTCAGAGGGTTAAACTAATTTCTTCAAGAGTGCAAGTGCATGTGACACCGAATATTTTTTGATAATATCGAAAAAAAAATCTCAGAGGAAATATGAATAAATTGTTAATAAACGCACATTGGAAATAAAAATTTTAAAGGAATCAGAAAAGCCCGAACGGACATATGCCGAACGATGCAGATGATATAAAGAGCGTCAACACCGGCCCGAGTACTTCGAGTGCGCCGCCGTCTTAACCGATGGATATTGGCTTCAAATGTGATAACTGAAGGATTATATCAGAAAAATTGTACCCAATTTTATTCCAGATACCAACATACCCATTATGTTTATATGTGATTTCAATGTGGTTGCTACTCAAAACAAATAGTTTATTGACTATATGTAAAGTGAGTTCAACTTGAAGTACATTTCTACTACTACAGCCCACTACTCTGGGCAACACTTGTATATGTAGATTTTAGGTTTGTAAGAAAGATCTATGTAAATACCATGCCATATGAGTCTTATATCACCAGGATTTGATAAATAAAATTAAATTTAAGTATAACAACCAAGACTATATTCATTTACACCATGCCCTTCATCTAACAATACAAAGACGGATTCGCGTCTTAACCCTCCGAGTGTTTTAGACGATATATCTCGTCCATCAAGATCAGATCAATTTTGCTAATTACTTGATAGCTCGTCATCAATGTACATTGCCAAGTTTTTCATGTAATGAGATCAAGATCTGGTCTGTATTATCCAATGACAAAGTATTTCGTCCATGAAGATCTGGTCAGTTTCTCTAATGACAAAATAACTCGTCGCGATGACCACCGGGAGGGTTAAACAATTAAGGCTGTGTTATTAGGCGGTTTAAACGATTGAGGTTGTGTTATTAGGAGAATTAAACGATGGAGGTTATGCAACCCATTTTTGTATTTTGGCAACCTCTTATTGTAATCCGCCATTGGAAATAAAAAATTACATTCAGAAAAAATTCATTACTAAGTTTAAAAAGTAACGACAATCTGAGAAATACTAATTTTTAAATGTATAGATCACGGTATGCCAATTTAAATCAAGTGATTTTTATTAAAAAATCAATGATTTAAATCACTTTAATTCTCTTTTTTCTTTAGTTTAATAATGAAAATGAAATAACCTGGGACACAATAGAAATCAGTTTAAAAGTTATCATCTACTCGGAAACAACCCGGATTGATCCTTTTTGAAATTGACAACAACTGGCCTCCTTACTCTGAGGGCGCAAGATTATTGCATTGATTGGGATTCACTGGGTTTCAACTCGGAGGAACCATTTGCTTTACTATAAATGTTTTGGAATTTGAAATTTTGTTTACATAAATCATCACCAATATTATCAGTATATTTGTAATGTTATCTCATATTGGAGGGAGGACTGGGCCCCAACTATAAAAATATTAGGAACCAAAGAGTTCGCGGTCCCTTGAACTTTGTTACACTTCTGATAAGCAACACGAGACAGATAAAACCACTCTGTATATTTGTTACTCATATTATTTGCATAATTATCCCTTATGTTTGTGGGTCTTGGGACCTACTATAAAAATTTTAAAGGGTTCTAAGGGGCCGAGCATGCTTGGTGCAGGCGATTTTTTTAAACAAGTTTGGTTTCTGATTGGAAATATTTACCTCTCCTGTTTGGTAGACAAAAGGGATTCGCGTCCCTACGGGTTAGCGCTCATGTTGGGATGACAATCATAGTCGTAACCAGGGGGGGGATGTCCCCCATTCAGTTGACAAAAATTTTGCAAAACAAAAATATATATACAGGGTGATTCATAAGTAAGTATTCAATTTCAACGCACCATATAACAATGACAATGTAAGATATTTTATGTTACCTGTAACAGAAGTGTAGGTGAATGTTTCAAGTTTTTTAGAGACAGTCACAGATGTTCTGTGTGTGCACACTTAGTCACACTACACACATCGAACCAGTAACCCATTTCTGCCCAAACGCGTGTTAGGGCATCTGCAGCAAGTGAAAAGATAGTGGTTGCGATACGCTGTTTCGACTCCGATAGATCAACAGGAAGAGGAGGGTTAAAGACGTTATCTTTTATGTAGCTCAAAGAAAAAGTCACATGGTATTAAATCAGGGCATCTGGGTGGCCATTGGGTTAGTGGCATGATGTAGTCGGCGCTTTGTCCAATCCATCGGTGAAGAAGATGTTAATGGAGGTAATTTCATATGTCACCTGACCAGTGTGGTGGTGCACCATCCAATTGGATGAATAAAGTTTTTCGACTTTATTATCCAATTGGATGAATAAAGTTTTTGAAGACATTTGCCGATACACTCGGTCGTCCTGGCTTTGGAACTTTGCACAAACAGCCCGTAGTTTCAAATTTTTTAAACCAATCGCAAATTAATTTTCTGGTCTGAGGTTCTTTTCCAAATCGTGATCGAAAATGCCGTTGCACAACAGTGACAGATTCCGTTTTGCTCAATGCAAGAATACAAAACGCCTTCTGCACTGCAGACGCAGTCATTTCCACTGACTAGTCACGTGACACGCTAACTATCGCCTACGTCACTTTACTTTGGAGGGGACACAAACTTTATAAGTATACCTAGCTAACAGTTCTTTTTGGGGGACTGTGTCTTAAACTGTTCCTGTTTTACAGCATCTGGAAACTGTATACGTACTTATGAATCACCCTGTATAATGAGTTTTTTCACGAATTATCCTTCATTAATAACTACTCAAACTTTTCATAACTACATTTTAATTAATTTAATTTAATTAATGTTTTATTTTTGTAATAAATAAACGTAATCAATGAAACAATGGTACATTACTTCATAGGCGTAACCAGGGGAGTTGGGGCTTCAATTCTCCATTCAGTTCGTCGAACAAAATAGTCAAATTTGTTAATAACGAGTAAACAGAGCTTTAAGCTTTATAGCTATTTAAATAAGATTATAGTAAATAAAAATTATTTTTACGCTCATAATATAAATAATTGCAGGGCATATAAGTGAAATTTTTATTCACTTGAATTTTACGTTTAACTTAAAATATTACTTTTGATGAACCAACTAGGAAAATGTTTATATGTATTTACCACAGCAAAAACTGATTAATTTTGTCCAAATGTAATAATAGTTCATGAAGTTCTATAGCGACTATTTTTCTATTCTTTTTAATTTAATGATAATCTAAATATCTAAGAGTAAGTGCAGTTTTACCAATGATGTTTTTTATTTGAATAATGTTAATTCAGTTAATTCAATAATTTTCCGACGAGTCCAGCTTTAGCTTGCAGTCTGATTCACGGCGGACGTTCATATGGAGAACACCAGGTATCCGCTACCACCAAGACAACATCATTGAACGACACCGTTACGGTAGTGCAGGATTGCTCGTTTGAGGCAGAATTATACTGGGCTTCAGAACAGATCTACGTGCTCAAATCGGAACCTTGAGAGGCCAAATTTATCGAGACATCATTCTGGAACAACATGTACGTTTGTTTAGGGGTGCCATGGGCGCAGAATTTGTGTTTATGGATGACAATGCCCGTCCTCACCATGCAAACATTGTAAACGAATGCCTTGAATCTGAAGATATCACCCGTATGGAATGGCCAGCATTCTCACCTGACTTGAATCCGATAGAGCATGTGTGGGGCATGCTTGCATGAGTTGCAGCCCGTCAACCACCTCCTACATGTGTACCGGTACTTCGGAGAGCATTGCTTGCTGAGTGGAGTGATCTTCCCCAAGATCAGCTCGATAATTTGATCCTCAGTATGACTAGGCGTTGTATAGACTCTGTTTCATCGTATGGGATACATACAATGTATTAACCATCACACCAACCATGTCATGTTAAGTTTTTGTAAGGTCCATATTTTTTGTAATTGCTCCAGTGAGCAAAAATCGTACTTTTTATGAATGGTATCATACAAACACCATCTTTTTTGTTCTTTATCTTTTGTTTAATAAATGGGCTTTATGACTAAGTCACGTATGTTTTGTTTCTGAACCTTTTTTTGTCGGAGCTGCCATTATCTTTAATTTATGGACATGAGTGTAATACATAACGTAATACTATCCTGAGTCTACACTGTGATTTGCATGCCTCATGTCTGACACTCTTCTTCACAGGGCATGGCCCATTCCCATCCTACCTAACGAGGTTTAAGAAAATCAAATCTGAAAACTGCTCCTATGGAGAAATCGGCACACCTCTACATTAAATCACAGTTTTCCCCCTTACAGCCTCATGGCATATGAGAACACTTGTCGACCACATTAAAATCGCATGGCTCAGGAATATTGCATGTAACAAGGGCTCAAGTGTTAAAATTATTAACTTGGAGAGATTCATTGAAAATCATCAGGACTTGGTTATCTTAAGAGACTACGAAAAACGAACTTGTTTCTCACCTTGCATGTTGTATATATATATATATATATATATATATATATATATACAGGGCTTACCATTTGAAAGTAAGTCCTATATATATGCTCACCTTTCATATATATATATATATATATATATATATATATATATATATATATAGGACTTACTTTCAAATGGTAAGCCCTGTGCTCGGTACATGGGGATTTTGGGGGACCCCCTTGGATCGAAATCCTATTACCCTAACTTTGATAATTTTGACTCCATGAGAAGACTTAAATTTGCCAAATGCAGCGATAAACGTTGTAAAACTTGCCCTCAGCTGGATGAGTCTAACATTATCGACAACTCTACTTCGCCAGCCTGTAAAGCCTCTAATGTCATTTACCTTTTAAGATGCAGCCTCTGTGGTATGGGTTATATTGGTCAAACCAGTAACTCGTTGAACTTGCGCATTAACCTTCACCGTTCTAATATTAAAAATTAGAACTCCGGTTTGAATGATTTATTTCAAAATACTCAGGTTAATGTTGATAACTGCAATACTTTTGCTTTATTCCATACGTCAAAAGAGAAAACGAAGAGAGGTTGTAGAGGAAGCGGGGAAAATAAGAAACTAAACACCTCTGATAATATTCACCAGTTTAATAATTTTATAAAAAACCTGAAATTTCTTGAAAAACACTTTATTGAAAATTTTAATTTTAAACCCTTAAAAAACTTAATTTTTTCTTTGAATGATGGTACGTGTGTTAAATTTAAAAATTTACTCACAAACATTGACTCTTTCAATCATCATTTCTTACTTTTACTACATGATCTATTTAAGGCTAGACTTTCTAAAATTAATAAGAAAAAAACTAGTAGTAAAGATAATCCAATTTATATGAAGATAAGTTTTAAACATCCTATTTTCGATAAATTCCACTTTAACAGAATTGTGTATAACCTACAAAATATTTTTCCTGTTAAATTTCTTAATATAAAAAAATGCTTTAAATATGATTTACCTTTGGGGAGAAATTTTTTTAATTACAATCGTTTTTGCAGCAAGATTGATTTATA